>JBCEWC010004531.1:0-27050 GCA_038996855.1 Solanum aculeatissimum
TATAGTATCTATAAATAGGGTCTCAATGTAATAATGTAGAAAACAATTCAATAATATTTTCTCCTATATTTCTCACAATAACAATATCATCGACATAAACAACCAAATAAATACATAAATTTGGTGCAAAATGCCGATAAAATACAGAGTGATCAACTTCATTACGAGTCATGCCAAACTCCTGAATTATTGTGCTGAACTTCCCAAACCAGGCTCGAGGAGACTATTTCAGACAATAGAGTGACTTGTGCAATCGATAGACAAGTCTACTAGACTCCCCATGAGCAACAAAACCAGGTGGTTGCTCCATATAGACTTTTTCCGCAAGATCACCATGTAGAAAAACATTCTTAACGTCCAACTGATGAAAAGGCCAATGACGAACGACAACCATAGACAGAAGAATACAGACAAATGCCATTTTAGCCACGGGAGCAAAGGTATCGCTAAAATCTAGCCCAAATATCTGAGGAACTGATGCTGCTTGTGGAGATAGTTGCTTACTTGCTCGATACTGAAGGAACTCATCATATTTGGCCTGATCAATATAAGCATTACTGGATGATCAGTCAGGTGGAGCAACAGGTGCTACTTGTAGGGATGTTTGCTTAGTTGCGCGATTTCGAAGAAATTCGTTATATTCCTTGATAACAATAGGATCATAACTGGGCGGTGGACCATGCAAAGTATAACATATGTCGCGAGTGTGGCCAGACTTGTGGCAATAACTACACTTAGAGCGAGACCTTCCAGAATGACTTCCTCCTCATCGGTTCTCCATAGCTGATGGTCGTTTATCAATAGTTTGAGATGCAAGGATAGAGGAGTCAATGGTGGGTGATGCAACTACTTTATGACTGGGAGGCGCAACAAGACGAAGTAAACGACAGAGTAATTCATCCATTGTAGGGATGGTAGGACTAGCTAAGATCTGATCACGTACAGAGTCATGATCAACAAAAAGTCCAGCAAGGACTAAAAACAATGTCTGTCTGTGCTCTTGTTGTGTTGTCACATTCGCAATGACTTGACATCAACATTTCAAATTCCTCCATAACTGCCCGCACTTGAACCAAGTATGTAGATATGTCAGATTCATGTTTTTTTAAGTTGGTCATTCGAGATACCACATCATAAAATCGAGATATGTCATTAGTATATTAAGCACGAGCCTTTTCCCAAATTGAATAACATGTCTGGAATGGGCGAAACAAGGGCATCAACTTGGAATCAATAGATCGCCATAGGAGACTATATAATTGGGCATCAACCTTCTCCTATTATGCTCTGGTGGTTGTAGATTTCTCAGGAGCCTTTTTCTTTTCATCTACCACACAAGCATTGATCGTTTAATGGTCGTGAACACCTTGACCTTTGCACCATAATTCAACCGTAGAAGCCCATGCTAAGTAGTTGAAATACCCATTAATGGTTCTGAAGTGATCATAATATTAGAACTTCCTATTCCTGTACTTTTGGAGCCAAACATATCGATCCTAAAGGGCATCTTTTAAAGTCAAACTTTAGTAGTCATCGAAAATCTGATTTGTCCACCAGAAACTGATAAAAAAATCAAAAAATATATGTGGTCTGCCTCGGAATGCAGAGGCGACCTCACTGAGGGAAACTTAAAAAAAAAAGTGGCCGAAAACTTGCTCGGAAGACTAAACAGTCGCTGGAACCCTAATTTCGGCAATCAAATCTGGAAAAAAAGGCTGGGGTTTTGTTGGAATTGCTGGCCGACCCCAGCAGAAGAATTTTTTTTTGAAAAAAGTCACTGGAGGACCCTCATGCGTCGGCGTGTGACGTGGATCTCACCGGAAAACTGTCCCTTCCAGCGACGCGTGAGGGCGCGTGAGAGGGATTTTTCGGTGGGTTCCAGTTGGGTTGTGGTTGCCCGGGCTTCCCGAGCCTAGTGATGGTGTTGGTTTTTTGCACAACACCCACAGAAACGAAGGTGACATAAATCAGCCACTTGTACAGTGAACAACCACCGGAAAACATGTTCTTTTTCTTGTCTCACAAATGCTCTGATACCATGTGAGAAATATTGGAGAAAAATATTATTGAATTGTGTATATACATTACAACATAAAGATCCTATTTATAGATACTACAATCTAATCCAAGTTCAACTAGGAAACAACATACTATTCCTATTCCAATTCTAAATAGGACTATATATTCCTATTTCTATTCTAACACTAGCTATTGGGAATCGGCAAAATTAAAGCTCCCGGGCACATTTCCCAAGGAAACTCTTTGAGAGCCCCCTCTAGGTCTTTGCTCCCTCCTTACGGTGGTCTTCCACCATCAGAGACACCTCTCCAAGCTCTTTTTTCAAGCCAATCAATAATCACCCACTGTGATTATTGCTTCAATCTCTAGAGACCCATTTACTCACACCATCATGATGGAGAATAGAATATATTTTAACGCGGGGTTCAAATCTTTTGACATCACCAGATGGAGCTCGGGCAGTAACCATTGGTTTGACTGGGTAGAACGAAGCAGAAATAGGATGAGAAGGATTACTTTGAGTGAGAAAGTCATGGACTGGCTATGCTATATCCTCAGGGAGGCATCAATTGACCAAAAGAACTTGGTCAGACGGTGGAGAATAAAGGAGCAAATGGCAGAGTTCTATGGTATGAGGAAGTTTAATGAACATGGCAGATACATGAGTATTGTGCCCCTAAAAGGGGAAGCTAGAGAGGTCAATATAATACCTGAACTAGCCATAAATGCAGGCTGGAGAGAGCCGAACACTTGCCAAAAATGATTAGAAGGACATCATGTTTTCTAAGATTGTTGAGGACAGCAAATGGCACCCACAGTCTAAGGTGGAGCCATATGATGAGAAAGGTCTACCAGGCAGATGTTTAACAGGCTCTTTTAAAACCGCCGAACCTCCTACTCTTGCAGACGTCAGGAGATGGGCTACATCCATGTGGAAGAAAGCTTTTGGAATCAACATCTATGAAATGGCTGCACAAACATCCCTATTTGAATTCCCAAATAGGTTTATGGCGGAGCAAATTTTACAAGGGGAATGGGTTTGGAAGAATACCCAGGCAAAGCTAGAGTGGTGGAGTCCTTTATTTGGTTGTTGTCCTAGTCAACAAAATCCCATATCGATATGGATTAGAGCAATGGAACTGCCACTCCATTTGTGGTCTAAAGAAATTTTCTGGGAGATTGGTGACAAGTGTGGAGGTTGGAAGAGTACCAAGGAAGAAACTGTATTGAGAAACCATCTCAAGTGGGCTCGAATTGAAGTTGAGGGGGAGGTTCAAAATATACCCAATGAAGTCTCAATCTCCAAAGATGGGTATGTCTTCAAAATTCCAATTTGGGTTGAAAGAAAGGCCTCCTTCGAGAAGATTCCAGCCATTGCGCCGATGAAATTTCAACCTGAGATGGCTGCAAAGTCAAGACCAGGAGAAACCGTAAAACATGTTGTCCAAAGGGTCATGGCAGGAAGACCGGAGGGGGAGAGTTTTATCCAGAAGTCCAAAGCTTCATTTGAAATTATATTAAATCAGTGCATTGACAGCTGTAGAATGGTCAACACATGTGA
Organism: Solanum aculeatissimum; assembly: GCA_038996855.1. Taxonomy (NCBI): domain Eukaryota; kingdom Viridiplantae; phylum Streptophyta; class Magnoliopsida; order Solanales; family Solanaceae; genus Solanum; species Solanum aculeatissimum. The sequence continues at coordinate 3,581 of JBCEWC010004531.1, forward strand.
ACTGTTAGAACTTTAAAAAGGGCCCCACAGAAGCACATGGGAGGCATATGACAAGAGAGAGAGAGTGGACAACCTCTCATTAAGAGATTTGGGCCAGCCCAACTCTTTTTCAGAATTAAATGAAAAGAGAACCAAGCCCATATCTGAGTCCTCCATAGATGGGATTTTACAAGAATTAAAAGAATTGAGGAATTCAAAGGAGAAATCCCTAAGGACAGAAATGAAAGAGATTTCATATGCAAAGGAATCTGCCATGGAAGCTGTACCAGTAAGGGAAGATAGCTATGACAATAAAGCAGAGGAGTCCGTGGTGATTATTTTAGGGGTGGAGGGGAAGGGGATAGACACAATTGAAGATCGACATGGGAGATAGAAGAAGCAATTCCCATTGCAACAGAGACAAAAAATGCAGCAAGCAAGAGAAAGTATTAATTCTGCTTGGGTTCGCCAGAACATCATCAAGCTTGGCAAAATGTTCGGAGCAGACTTCAAAGGGTATGAGGAGGAAGCTTTGGAACTGCTCATGCAAATAGATGCTTGTAGAAAAGTCGGAAGCATGGAACCATCCACTGAAATCAAAAAGGCAAAGTACAAAGGTGCTAATGAATTGAAGAATCTAATTACTTTTGATGTCAAATTTAAAGACAGTATTGGGAGGAATAAGGGGAAAAGGAATGCACAAGGTGAACCATGAAGCTCAAGCTTGTGTCATGGAATGTTAGGGGATTGAATGATGTGGGGAAAAAAAGGGCGGTGAGAAACTGCATAGACCTATGGAAGGCTGATATCGTATGCCTTTAGGAAACAAAATTACAGGGGAACCTAAAGGATATCGTTAAACAAATATGGGGAGGAAGATGGATCCAGTATGCATGTCTTGAGGCAAGTGGAACTAGAGGGGGAATTATTATGTTATGGGATAGCAGGGTATGGAAGGGAGAAATACTACAAGTTGGTGCTTACACTCTAACATGCAGTTTTGAGGCTTTACTTCAAAATTTCACTTGCCACATCTCAGGGGTATACGCACCAATTTGTAAGGTGGAAAGGAGGGAGGTGTGGAATGAATCAGGAGGGGCCAGAGGATTAATGGAGGGGCCTTGGGCAATTTGTGGAGATTTTAATGTATGCAGGTTCTCAGAGAAAAGAAACTGTCAAAGAAGTATTTCTGCCATGATTGAGTTTTCTGATACTATTGAGGACCTAGAGCTTGTAGATTTGCCACTTGAAGGAGGTCAGTACACATGGTTTTAAGGAGATGCACATACAACAACATCCAGAATAGACCGGATACTATTCACTTCTAACTGGAGTGATCAATTTAACAATATGAAGCAAACTACAACATCCAGAAGACTGGATACTTTTCACTTCTAACTGGAGTGATCAATTTAACAATATGAAGCAAACTACACTCCAAAGAATTACCTCGGATCATGTTCCAATAGCTTTAATTTGTGGGCGTAAGAATAGTAAATCATGTTTCAAGTTTGAGAACTGGTGGTTGAACACAAAAGGTTTTGGTGAGAAAATTAGTAACCAGTGGAATTCATTCTCCTTCCATGGGAGGCTAGACTACATCCTAGCTTGTAAAATGAAAGCACTGAAAGAAAAGCTAAAGGAGTGGAGTAAAAGTGAAAGGAAATCTACAAATCCAAAGATCCAAGCTGCTTAACAAAATGGCAGATTTGGATTCTTTGTTGAACAACAGAGCATTGACTGAGGAAGAGGCTACTTTGAAGGCACAAATTTTTATGGATTACGAGGAACTGATCAGAAACGAGTAATGTGCTTGGAGGCAAAGGTCCAGAATCTTGTGGTTGAAGGGAGGAGACAACAATACAAAGTTCTTCCATAACTCTGCAAACACCCATAAAAGAAGTAACCATATTGACCAGTTGGAGGTACAGGGAAAGATTATCAAGGAACCAGACAGAGTAAGGGAGGAAATCATTCAATTCTATGAGAAACTATATTCTGAAAGAGAAAGATGGAGACCTGATGGAAATTTAGTAAATGGAGTTTCTGTATCAGAGGAATAAAGGACACAACTACAAGCCAGATTTGATGAGCAAGAAGTTTATAAATGCTTGAAGTTGTGTGCCAATGACAAAGCCCCAGACCTGATGGTTACACTATGAGTTTCTTCATCAAATGTTGGGATATTTTGAAACAGGACATCATGGAGGCCTTTCATAATTTCTCTGAGCAGAAAATGTTTGAAAAGAGCTTCAATGCCACATATATTGCCTTAATCCCGAAGAAGAAAGGAGCAAAGGAACTTAATGTCTTTAGACCAATAAGCTTGATAGGCAATTTCTATAAGAAGTGGTCTAAAATTTTAACGGAAAGAATTAAAAGGGTGATGCACAAGTTGGTAGACTCCCAACATATGGCTTTCATTAAAGGAAGACAAATCATAGATGCGGTGTTAATAGCAAATGAAGCAATAGACTCTAGATTGGGTCAAAAGAAACCAGGCATCCTATGCAAACTAGACATGGAGAAACCATATGATCATATTAATTGGGGTTTCCTTCTCAATATACTCAGGAAAATGGGATTTGGGGAAAAGTGGATTAGGTGGATCGGGCTCTGCATTTCAACAGTAAAGTTTTCTGTTCTCATTAATGGTGCTCCTGGAGGTTTTTTTTGAAGCTCAAAGAGGTATCAGACAAGGGGTCCCTTATCTCCATTCCTCTTTATTCTTGCCATGGAGGGACTCAACAACATGATCAAGACGACTAAAACAAATAGGTGGATAGATACAATAAGAGGACTCTGGAGGTAACACATCTCCAATATGCAGATGATACCTTGATTTTTTGTGAAACAGATGAGGAACAACTAAGGTATCTCAGGGCCATTCTAGTGCTTTTTGAAGGCATGTCAAGTCTTCACATCAATTGGGGAAAGAGCCATTATATCCCCCATTAACTTGGTCTCTAATATGCAGCTTCTGGCCTTAGTGCTAGGTAGGTGAGGTGGGAGCACGGCCTGCTGTCTACTTGGGGATGCCACTGGGGGCAAAATCAAAGTCCATAGAGATTTGGAATTTTGTCTTGGAGAAATGTGAGAAGCTGCTAGTCAGATGGAAAGCACAATACTTATCCGGGGGAGGGGGGCAAGCTCACTCTGATCAATGCAGTCCTGGATGCCCTTCCTACTTACATGCTTACACTATTCCCAATACCTGTAGGAGTAGTAAAGAGATTGGATAAACTAAGAAGGAATTTTTTCTGGCAAGGAAACAAGGAAAGTAAGGATACCATCTGGTAAAATGGAAAGCTCTGATCACAGGAAAAAAACAAGGAGGTTTAGGCATCAAAAACTTGAAGAACCAAAGCAATGCCTTAAAGTTAAAATGGTCGTGGAGATATGCTCATGAACCAGACTCAATGTGGAGCAAGGTGATTAAATTGAAGTATGGGGAGATGGATTCATGGGTCACCAAGGAAGCAACCAATCCCTATGGTGTTACTCTTTGGAGAACAATCAGAAATTAGTGGCCTTTCGTAAGAAATCATACTACTATTACAGTACATAATCGTATCAGGACAGGTTTCTGGGAAGACAAATGGCTTGGTAATAGTAGTTTGTCAGAGTGCTTCCCAGACGTCTTTGAGTTAGCACTACATAAAGACAGGGCAGTGGCTGAAATGTGGTCGAAGGAACTTAAATGATTGGGAAGTTTGCAGACTAGTTGAAATTTTCAAAATGTTGGATTCAATTTAAGGTTTGAAGGAAGGGGAGGATTGCCTATGGTGGATAGAGCACAACAAAGGAAGATACGAAGTGAGTTCAGGTTATAAGACAGGGTTCCACTAACCCTCAACTGGCCTTAGAGGTAAATATGGAAAGCCTAAGTTCCACTCAAGGTGGCTTCTTTCACTTGGCTGCTAGCAAAGGAGGCAGTACTCACACATGAGAACCTAAGGAAAAGAGACAACATTCTAGTGACACACTGTTGTTTATGTGGGGAAGCAGTTGAGACATTTGGACATTTGAACTGTGGAAGATTTTCATCAATCTCAGAGGCATTCAATGGACAATGCCTAGTGAGATTGTTGACACTCAAGTTTATAGGAAACAGGAATTGGGGCAAAGAATAGAAGTTATTGGAGGACCATTCCAGCATGCATTTGGTGGACCATTTGGAGAGAAAGGAATGCTAGAAGCTTCAAGGATAGAAGCAGATCCCTACAAATGATCAAAACAAAATGTATTTTGTTATTGTGTTTTTGGTATACAAAGAGCTACCCTGTAGATGTTGAAGCAATCCTAGAAGTATTAGATTCTTGCTAGGTTTGCTGTTTCTGTTATTACATTCTCACTTTTTGTAAAGGGGTTTTCAGTACTACCTAAGTACTGGTTTAATACAAATCGTTACTGTCACGATCCGGGACTAGGGCCTAGGAGTGACATGGTGAATGGGAACCTGAGAGTCCCCAAACAAGCCTCATAGCATCCATTTACACATCATCAGTTCAAAAACGCATAATTAATCAACAAACACATAATTCTAAGGGAAACGGGGTTTTGGACTCAAGCTATGAGGATATCATAAGGAAAGAGATTTGCATGAATTCACATAGCATATAGCAAATAAGTACAAAGAGGTGGGTAAGTATGACTCACGCTATGGGGATGGAAGGGACTTAGGACTTTCAACATTCCCACATCATTCTCATATCATCATAGCACAATACATATCATAGTACTCCAACATAAACATAACATACACATACAAAGGATTTCATGATGTCCAACAATGCCTCTAATACATAGAATAGGACGGGGGCCAAGACATGTCCTGGGCTCACCCTCAACATAAAAGACATAAGCTAGACATAACATAAAGTAGGTGGATAGAAGGTGGTTCTTGTCCTTGGAATAAATGACTCACCACTAGTAATCCTCAAGAGAATCCTAGCTAACCGTCAAGAGGTGGATGGTATAGTCTTTGGTCCCTACATGGTTAGATCATGTAGGCAGAAGAGTGTGCGTTAGTACGTTTAAATGTACAAAGTATGCGAGCATGCAATGCATATGAACATGAATAACCTGTAAATCAATGTTAGATGAAAAGGGCACATATATATAGAAAGAAGTATATCAGAAAGAATATAATATCAATATGCCATGAAATCGATGATGCATGACTACCATAATACGTAAACATACGGGGATGGGACCATAACCGACATCTCAAACCCATGCGAGCTATATATGAATTCGCCCGATGAAAGCCTCCCATCGGATGAGAGTAAACTACTTGCCAAAGGTAGCCTACACCACACCTTACGAACTCATCTTTTCGGTGTGATGACCACCTTCCTTATGAACTCATCTTTTCGAAATGATTTCCATAACATATTATCCCTAAAAAGGGGTATAAACATGAACCTATGCTGACACGTAGTTATGAGAAAGGAGACTTTACTTAAGGATCCCTTAGGTCAAACCCTCACCTCCAATCTCATTCAGTGCTAAGCCATCATCCCACGGGAATATATATACATATACATGCTTTAAAAGGGATATAAGTCTTTCAAATCATTTTCATGCATACTTGGGCTTAAAAGCCAAACATACTTAATAATCATGCATACTTAAGCTAAAAAGCCAAATCATACTTTCATGTCATGCTTCATACATAGGAGTAGCTCTTTCGTACATGTTCATAGTGGGGCATAACACCCATAATGCTCAAAGAGCCATATCATAGACATCATGTGATCACAATCTTGTCATACCCATACTTTGCTTGGAAACATATTCATAATCATAATTGGATCTTAGCCCACATCATAAACTTCATGAAAATCAATGCACATGTATGTTAATGCCATGAGAGATGAGAGAATAACATGGGCAATAGAAATTCATGTTTAAATCATCATAATAAGGTAAATCCATACTTGAATCGTAAGAAAATCAACGATTACATCATAATTTAGGATACCAATGCATAATTTCAAAGATCAAAGGGACATGCATATTTGAACGTTCATAACATCAATGCAATTCATCATAATTGGGCTTAAATCACTTCAAAAAAACAACAATTAAACACAACCCATATCTCAACTTAACCAAATCGACACTAATTTAGAAAACCCACATTTAAAATAAACTTGAAATTCATAAATATAGTAGTGAAAGCTTTTGGGGCTTCATCGTTGAAAGGAGCCATGAATAAATTTCCACATACGTTGAGAATACTAGAAGAAACAAGATGAAATTGATTTGAGAAGAAAGTCTCCCTTGAATCCCCAATGTCACACTTGAAAGGAGCCTTAGATGAGAGTGAATTCAAGAGTTCTAAGTGTAAATGAATTAGAATAAGGATGAATGAGTATAGGTCATTTAAGAGGTTTAGGATAGGTTAGGAAGTCATAAACGACCCTTAGAAATAATCAAAATTACAAGAAAGTCATTAATGAAACGGGCACTAAAAGTGCCCAGGGGTCCCGTCAAAGAGCCACACGGCTCGTGTGAAGCCACACAACTCGTATGAGGGCCCGTGAGAGGGTCCGTAGAAAAGTTTTCAGGTCAAGGGCTCTTCCACGGAAGGTGTAACGGTCTGTGTGATGCATCGCTGACCGTATGAGCGTCCTTATGAAGGCACCAAGTTTCGAGACGATAATTCTATACTTAGAATATCATTTTGGGAAGAGGGCTTCACGAGACACCTCACCACGGCTCGTGGTAGGTCACACGAGACCCCCCACGGCTCGTGTGAGGCTACACGACTCGTATAGGGTCTCCTGGTGGCTTGCCTTAGCCAATTTCTTGGCTTGAAGGCTGGGGCACTTACCAACGGCCCCTTCCATGGCTAGTGGTGAGGACCACGACTCATGGGAGGTGCCTTGGAGGGCGCACCAAGCCTAAAATCCTTTCTTAAACCACACAAAGCCATTCACAAGCACCCCATAGGTCACACATCTCCAGAAACTTGATTTTAAGCATCAATATGGTCTCACGAAGTCCGGGTCCTTACAATTACCTTCTCAAAAAAAATAAAATAAAATAAATCGAAGAACAAGAAATTACAAGCATAGCACAAAAAGTACTTGTAAGGGCACCAAGTTATTTCACTCTTACGTACTAGCATGAATGCACTCCTACCTACTAACCTTGGAAGACTTTATAAGCCGCTTACTTGGAACTTGTGCTTTCCTATTCATACCGCTTTCCTTCATAGTAGCAAAGGAGAATGCAATATTGATTCAGTCGGAGGTAGCAACTTCTAAGTGAGATGATCTCAGCTTGTCCATATAAAAATCGACTGATCACTCCCTCCTATGTTGTGTTATAGTAGGGGTAGGTTGATGTAGGACCTTGTGTTATAGTAGGTTAGTAGGAGTAGTCGTGTCTTTATATCCTGTCTTATATTTGTTACTTGTATCGTATTTACATACTATCATTTGCTTTTCATTATTAGTCGTTTTTTTCTTCTTTTTTTCCTGTTTATCATATCTAGTATCTTTTGCTTATGGGACTTGATCTTTTAGACGAGGGTTTTTCCGAAACAACCTCTCTATCTCCATGAGGTAGTGATAAGGTCTGCGTACATTTTACCCTCCCCAGATCCCACTTGTGGGATTCTCTGGGTATGTTGTTGTTTACTCCCTCCTATGTTGTAAGTGTAAGCAATGTCTGGGCAATAATTAGTTCTACCTTAATTCACATCCTCCACAACTTCCTATGTGTTGGCAATGGGATTAAAAGACTTAATTTTCAGAAAATATTGTAATGCATTGCCACTACGTATCTATCATCACAATATTCTGGTTTACCTACTATTATCATGATATTCTGGTATACCTCGATCATTTCGTCCCATTTATAAATTTCTCCTGGTGATATATATTAGCACTTCAATGGGGTTGAAGGAACTCTTTTAAGTTTGCACAAAAAAATTGTAAGATAATTGGATATCTGAGTTAAATAGTAGGAACACTTCCTCTGTTGGTGATCTAAGGATTTTCTATTATGTCAATTAACATTATATGCTCCATGCTGCAGGCTCGCGAGAAGTTTTTGTCACTAAGAAAAGGTACAAAAAGCGACATTGCCAGTGTACTGGAGGAGGTATAGACAGACATAGCAGCTAGCCATTCATACCGACTATAACATTCTGAAGTCACTCTTTTTAACTTTTGCACATATTATTGCCTACTTTGAAAATAAAGGAAGGCTAAAAAACTTACTTAACACGATTTTAACTCTTCCAGGAACTTCATAATGCAAGATCAACTTTCGAGCAAGCTCGATTTAGTTTGGTGAGTGAATCTGGAGCTAGAGCATCTCTAGGAAAATCTTAGACTTTTCGATTCAAAAAGTGTTACCACAATACTAATGGCATGTTAACTTCTTTTTTCTTTTTGAATCTTAAATCCAGGTAACCGCGCTTTCTAATGTTGAAGCAAAGAAACGGTTTGAATTCCTGGAAGCAGTTAGTGGTACAATGGATGCTCATCTTCGTTATTTCAAACAGGCATGTCATACAGTTGGGAGCTATTTTAACCTATTTGTTTTCAATTTCTCACATTGTATTTCTATCTTTTAGGGATATGAGCTTTTGCATCAGATGGAGCCATATATCAATCAGGTTTGTCTTTGTTTTTGGTTTCATTGGTGGCAATTTGATATTTGATTGAGGTCACTTCACTTAAAATCACAGATTAGGTAGCAACAAATTTTGGTTTATTTCCTTCAGAAAGGTTTTACTATCACATTTACCTTTAGGTAACGGAAAATGAGAATTCTTTGCATCCTTCTGCAACTATCCTCGGTTTCTTCCTTTTTTTATACTTAGAATGGTCCCAACTGGCACTTTTCATGTCTCATGGGTCTCAACATACAGGGAAAACATTTTTGTAATGTTTCAAGGACTATTTCTTATTGTTATACTCCCTTTCTTCCATTTATGCGGCATTATTCATTACTAGTTCGTTCCAAAAAGAATGACTCATTTTTATATTAGTAGTTTTTGTTTTCAACTTCCCTTTTTGCCCTTAATGAGAAGCTTTTGTATTTACACAAATATTATTTCGTGTTTTAAGACCCCATGTTTCTAAAGTCTCTTTCTTTCTTAAACTCCATATTGAGTCAAACTACGTCACATATAAGTTGGAAAAGACGTAGAGTATTATGTAGCATTGATTCATCATCTTGTCAGGAGACCTAGAATGACTGGAAGTGGCAGTTATTGAACACTTGAGTTGCTGCCAATGTGACATGATATTTAATATGCATGAGTAGTAATCTAGATCTGTTGCTGTCTCTTAGGTAGTGGATATTGAAGTGTCATTTTTTTTTTTCAGGTCCTGACTTATGCACAGCAGTCTCGAGAACGCTCCAACTATGAGAAGGCAGCTCTTAATGAAAAGATGCAAGAATACAAGAGACAAGTAGATCGAGAGAGCAGGTGGTTGTCCAATGGTTCTAATGGATCCCCTAATGGAGATGGTATACAAGCCATTGGCAGAAGTTCACACAAGCAAATAGAAGCTGTCATGCAATCTGCTGCAAGGGGAAAGGTGTTGAAACTAATATATCACTGAGAATCCTTGCATTAATTTTATTGTACACTTTGTTATTGCTTTCATGATCTTAAGTACTCCTTTTGTTTACCCTTTGCACCTATAGTCTGCTAAAACTACAGTGATCTTTCAGGTTCAAACCATTAGACAAGGTTATCTGTCAAAGCGCTCATCAAACTTGAGGGGAGACTGGAAAAGAAGGTTTTTTGTTCTTGATAGCCGTGGAATGTTGTACTACTATCGCAAACAGAACACAAAACCATCTGTGAGTATTATAGGCTGGGATGTGAAAGGAATACAATCCAACCCTAATTTGTGGTCTATTGAAACCCTTGCATTAATTCTATTCTGCAGGGCTCAGGTAGTCAACATTCTGGCCAGAGGAATAGTTCAGAGCTTGGTTCTGGACTTCTTAGTCGCTGGCTTTCATCCCATTATCATGGTGGTGTACATGATGAGAAGTCTGTTGCACATCACACCGTAAATCTTTTGACATCAACTATAAAGGTTGATGCTGACCAATCAGATCTACGGTTTTGCTTCAGGATTATCTCCCCTACAAAGAGCTACACCTTGCAGGTGAATTGCTATAGAATTTTCATTTTGGATATCTCATGCCAACCATTGCACTGTTGTTGCAGGGTGGAGTTTATGCTAGACTTGTGGGATCAAAATTTATAGGTTTCCCTCTTATTGTAGGCAGAGAGTGCCTTGGACCAAATGGATTGGATTGAGAAAATAACAGGCGTTATTGCTTCTTTGTTGAGTTCTCAGGCCCCTGACAGGGTAACCTTTGGAAGCTCCTAAACATTTTTGTTGCCTTTCATTCGGTGCACAATCAATAACAATGTACAATGTTTATTTCAGTGTTTGCCTGCCAGTCCTATGGGAAGTGGTCATCATCGATCTGCCAGTGAGAGCAGTTCATTTGAAAGTTCAGATTTTGACCCGCCTGCACTTGAAGACCATCCATCTGACAGGCTAATCTCAGCGCATCATGAGCGCCCTTTCAGAAATTCACAACAGCTGCGATCAGCTCCAAAAACTGAACAGCCAATTGCCACATTACGTAGAGTATGCGGGAATGATAAATGCGCTGACTGTGGTGCTGCTGAACCAGATTGGGCTTCTTTAAATCTTGGTGTTCTTGTTTGTATTGAATGTTCAGGTGTTCATCGTAATCTTGGTGTGCATATATCAAAGGTGAACTTCTAGATTTCTGCTACGTATTATTTAGCCCCAGGCTATACTGCCTCTTGCTGAGATCTAAAACTCATTTCTTTCCTGTGCACATTCGGAGGATCTGAAATTCATTTTTTAGGTGCATATTCATTTGTTTCTAGTTAGAAGAGTTGAAGTTGGGAATCCCAAAAGTGTCTTCTAGCAATTCCATGGATTTTTCTTTGTATTTAACATACCAGAGTTTTATTAAGATTTCAAACTTTTAAGCTGCAGAATGGTGAAAGATCACCTAAAAGGTTGTTTCTTATCCTCATATTTTTATTGACTGAAAACCAGTTTGTTTTGGAGATTGACACCCATGTATTTCTGCCTGGTTGGTGGCTCTAATATAAGTGACTATTTAAAATTCCTTGAGTAGTTGAATTGTTAGAAAAAATGAAATTTCTGGTGCTTCTCTTGATGGTAGCTTTAAACATACTTGTGATACTGGTGCACTGGTAGATTATGAAACGTAAGACCAGCTTTTGCAAGGATGCATGTCAATTTTTTTCTTTCTGACAGAGTTGGAGTTGTTAAAAAAAGACGTGTTTTGAGCATCAATTTGTATAAACCCCTCTGAACATTGTAGTTGAATGGTGTTTCTGTAGTTAACAACTAGTTAGGGGTCGTTTGGTAGCTGGATAAGGAACAAGTTATCCATGTATTAATTTCCGTATTAACTTATATGATGCTTTGTAGTTAGAGAAGAAATAAGTTGTTCATATATAAAATTAATACGACGTTTGGTTGACTATTTAGAAACCTGTGTAATGAATACATGTGTATGTTACGAGAGAATCTATGTATCATTTTATGGAGGGTAGAAGGTGGAATAACTAATACATGAATAACTAATCCTTGCATAATTAATACCTGCATAATATAATACATAGATTCAGTCATAGCTAATCCCTACACTATAAATACCTGCAAAATTCTAATCAGCTACCAAACAAACCCCTTATAACATTTATATTGGTGCATTGAGTTGGTTTTCTGCATCTTGTCCTCAGTTGTGATCTCTCTGCAGGTGAGGTCACTCACACTCGATGTCAAAGTATGGGAGCCTTCTGTTATAGCTTTATTTCAGTCGTTGGGGAATACATTTGCAAATTCAGTCTGGGAGGAGTCACTGCAAGCTCGAGGTGCTTTCCAAGTTAATGTTTCCGCTGCCAGGTTAGTTACCTGCTCAAATCATTTCTTGTCTGAAGTTTATGTTCATCTTCCTGATATAGCTTGGCCATTGGAAACTGAAGCTCATACAGATCTGATAAACAGCAACAGCTATACATCAGCAAGCCTAGTCATGCTGATCCCATTTCAACCAAGGAGAAATTCATCCATGCAAAGGTCTACTAACATTCTCCGTAATTGTTTATAAAAATCCGTATTTAATGCTTTTCCATCTCTCATATTTGTAGAAGAGACATCTTTGGAAGAGTTATATGACGAAAGATCTTATGGTAATGTTTTGAGTTTCCTGTTACTGCAAGTCTACAAGCATATCAGTGTACTACCTTGAAAAATGCAGTCTGAGATGAACACCATCAAGAAGATTCCCTTTGTCCTGATTTTTTTCTTGGAGCTGTAATTTTGGCAAACTCTATGGATATCATGGGTTTAGAAATAAAGTCTCTTGACATGTTTGGGAGCTTGGTAACAGTGGCCCGAGGAATCAAATTATTGAGCAGGACAAAAATACATTCGATCTTCAACCATAGCCCTCCCTTCCCAAAAAGGAAAAAAAAACCTGACCTGCTTCTCACATCCATAGGCTGTAGTTTGTGGGGAATGATGTCTTTTAAGTGCAAAACACTCAAGTGCACGTAAGTCATTTGGCTTGCATGCAAGCCAGCCCTTATGTTTGTGGGAGAATTGAGCTTATTGCTGGCTATCTAACTTGATAAGCAAAAAGCTGTCTTTCAGCATAACATGTTCATTTTCTCCTGTAGCATTAACTTCACTTTGACTTTTACTACTTCAGCAATACTTTCGTGGTTAGTATTAATTTAATATTTTTTCCATTATCACAGTATGCAGATAAATCGTTTGTTCGTCGGACCAAGGACGGTCACTCTGCAGCACAAAAGATGTGGGAGGCTGTTCGAGCTAATGATAAGAAAGCTGTGTATCGCCTTATTGTTAGCTCTGAAGCAGATCTTAATGCTCTTTACAAGCAGGTTGTGTCTAATTCTTCCTTAACCCTTGCCAAAGTAATGATGTTACAAGAACAACCATACACTGATCAGAGTTCTACTTGCTTAAAAATGGACTTAGCAAGTCCAAGTCAAAGGCATATTATTGGGGACTTCGACGGTTGCTCCCTTCTACACCTTGCTTGTGAAACAGCCGACCTGGGGATGCTAGAGCTTCTTATGCAGTACGGCGCAAATGTAAATGCTTCAGATTCAAATGGTCAGACACCACTTCATTGGTGCATTATAAGAGGCAAAGCTGCATGTGCTAAATTGCTTCTTGCAAGGTAATCAAACGTAGCATACTGTGCTTATTCTTATATATTTCCTCATCAATGTTTCATTGGGTTAGGTGATCATATTTCTTAATAATCTTCCCATGGGCAGTTGCATCTTCCTTACAGATCTATTCTTCTGTAAACCATATCAGTAAGCATTGTCATGCTCCATCTGATAAAATTTGTCCTTGTGTGATTAACTGCAGGGGTGCTGATCCACATGCTTTGGATGGGGAAAGTAAAACCCCTTACGATCTTGCATTGGGCTCAAATTTTGATGACAATGATGTCCTTAATCTCTTGTCTGACACAAATGCTTAATACATTCAAGATTATATACCAAATGTGGACAGAGATTGTAGCTGTACCCTTTGTTTGAAATGAAACCAGGGTTTCAGTTCTTTGTAATTATGTTAGTGAATTTTGTGCCGACGAATCTCCATTGAAAGACACCACTGCTTGTGCATTAAGGGCTCTCGATGTTGAATGTTGTGGTTTGCAAGATTCCCGGGGACTACACGACTGAATCTTATATTGAAATATAATGTTAGGGTGGTCTTTCATGCCTGATTTTGGAGGTCAGATGCATTGGAGGGTTGCAGTCTGTTGTAAAGCAGTTTTTTCACTTAGCGGTTTTATTGGTTTTGTTAGAGTTCTATTTTTTGGCAGGTTGTGGGCATTCGCCTTGGGTGCTGGTATTTTGTGTACATTTTGCAGTTAATTTTTTCTTTTGTGGTGTAGCTTTTGTAGTTTGTATATCTAAATCTAAGCGGTATTCTAACCGAGGGAAAAGGATTTATCTGCTTGTCCCTTCATTGGTTTAATACATTTGGTTGTGTATGGTCGGGTAAGCTTGTGAACTTGCCCACTTGGTTTGTCCAGAGGTAAATATCTTATTGTTATTGTGGTGTTCTCTGTACCAACTTGTTTGCGTGGGGAAAAAAGGAAAAATAAACACATCCTCTTCAAAAATATTCAATGTGTATTACAATGAAGGAATTTTTATTTATTTATAGGGGAAATTTGACTTGGTCTCTAAGATAGGGTTTCTAACTTTTCTTTAAAGGAATCTATATGATTGATATTTACTATAATACAAATATGTTTATAACACTCTTTCTTGAATGTTTATTTGATAGATTATGTGCCTTGTTAAAAATTTAGTGGGAAAAAAATTCTAGTGAAAGAAAAAGAATACACATATCTAGTAATATGTATTTTGGATGTCTCATTAAAAACCTTACAAGGAAAATCTAATGAAACAAAACCTTGTGAGGAAAAAAGAGTATATTGCGTATTAACTCTCTCAAATGAGAGCATCAATCTAAAAACTTGAATCTTCACATTTCAATCTTTTGTATGATCTTCTTGAAAGTTGCAGTTGGAAGAGACTTGGTGAACAAATTAGTTACATTGTCACTTGAATGAATTTATTGCATATTTACATCACCATTCTTTTGGAGCTTATGTAGAAAAGTTGTGGCGAAATGCGCTTTGTTCTATCTCTTTTACGAATCATTTCTTTAGGATCAAAGAATAAGATCAAAGAATTTTGCAAGTTTCCCACTTTAAATTCTTTAATCAAACAATCTATTGTCTTTTGAAAACTTTTCAAGAGTTTCAATTCAAGTTACAACTTGCCTGACGATATGAAAGATTCTTGATTAATTTAATTCATATGAGAATTTTAAACAAGGTTTTTTAAGAACTTGCATATGCTTCATGCATTTTAAATCCTTCAAATATTTTCATATCAATTTTTTTCAAGTCACAATATTGAATATTAAATGCATGACATTTTTTAGTGTCTAAATTGCAAGTCAAATAAACTTTGCGCTAATCAAGATGCATCATTCCACTTGATAATTAGAGCATGCTTTAATATACTGTAGAATTTAGATCCTCATAATCTTTTATAATATTGCGCTATATTGTATCAAAGGTATCATCGACTAAATATCTTTTTTGTCGGTTTGCTATGCGACATAACTTGTTGAGATCTAATCACTTCATTATTTTTAGGTAGCTACCCTTCTCATGAGGTTTCATGAAGTGTTATGTCGTAATCACTTCAAGAGCACATTGCCTCTTTATTATGCCCATTTTGATCATTTACTCTTTTCTTTTTCAAGAATTATCTTATTTGGGATCAATTACATATTTCAAGTATGTCATAGAGTGTAAGGACCCAGACTTCATGATGCCTTAACGATGCTTAAAGAGGAGGTCCCTAATGTTTTTGGCCAGGGTGCCCTTTCAAGGAGCCCTTCACAAGCCGTGGAAGGGTCCACTGGCCGTGATAGGGCCCGTGAAGGTGGCCTTGGCCTTGTTCCAGGCTGCCTTTGCAAGGTTAGGGCCTGCCATGCTAAGTGTGCCATCGCGGGCGCACACCACGACTCGTGGACCTCACCACGGATAGTGGTGTGGTCTGTGAAGGGGTCACATGCCTTGGCCAACCCCGTTTCGTAACCTGGACCACTTTCATGAGAGGGTTTCATGGCCAGTGAAGAGGTTCACGGATCGTGAACCCTTCCCTGAAGGTGTCCAGTTCAATTTTCTAGCTTTGTTTCATTAAGGGCTTTTTGATATTTGTGTCACGACCCGAGAGTAAGGCCTAGATGTGACATCGCGAAGGAAAACCCGAGAGTCCTCGATCAAGCCATCATAGCCTCATCACACACATCATCGGTTTGAAAGTGCGTAAACATAGCAAATAACACATAAGTCTAGGGGATTCCGGGGCTTTGGACTCAAGCTATGGGGATGTTGCCGGGAATGGGATAAGCATGATTCACATAGCACATAACAATTACGTTCTAAGGGGTGGATAAGTATGACTCAAGCTATGGGGGCAAGAAGGGTCCACATAGGCACATTCCCAATCAATCATATCATAATAGCATAAGCGAAAACGAGAGCATAACATAAGATACCATCAACTAACATAGGTAGTCCTATCATTGCAATCAACACATAACATAACGTACAATAGAGTTCGATATATCCAACAATGCCTCTACATAAGATGAGACGGGGCCTCGACATATTCCGGGCTCACCCTCAAGTCATAAGATAAAAGAAACATAAACTAAAGACATAAGGTAGATTAAATTGGGTATTGCCCTTGGAGAATAGGGCTCACCACAAGCAACACGTCAAGTCTTCGCTAAACGTCCAATGGTAGAAGAAAGTCGTCTCCGGTCCCTACATGGTTAGAACATGTAGACATAGAGTATGGGTTAACACATATAATGCACTAAGTATGCGGGCATGCCATGCACATGCACATGATCCTACGACAAGGCTAGATGACAAGGGCACACATGGTACGAAAAAGAGTGCACATAGCCAAAGAAATTTATATCATAACAATATGCCATGTCATGTCGTGATGCATGAAGTGCAAACCTACATATCATAGCGGGGATGTGACCTCAACCGAAAACATGAGAAATCAAGCGAGCTACTACTTGGAATTGGACTACTTTCCAGGTAGATCCCTAGTCAACCCTTAAACAAGGGAATACATAACAAGTCAATCCCATCAAGGGAGATAACCCATGGTGGCATATGGTTTAACGGAAAGAAGTATGGATCCTTGAAGATAGTCCAGCCCGACTCCAATCCCTTGGTGCTAAGTCTCATCCCACGGGAATACATATACATATACAAGCCTTCAAAATGGAGATTTGACCTTTCGCTCAAAACAATGTATAGTTGGGCTATAAGCCAAGTCATAATTCAAGTCTTTCCATAATTAGGCTCAAAAGCCAACAAGAGTTTCCAAAAGCCTTTTTTCCAAGATCAATGCAATAGGAGTAACTCATCTACATAGCATATCATATTATGTATCATCATAACATATCATATAATATCATAATGGTGTAAACACCCATAATTGCTCAAAGAGCCATAACATAACATTTCCCATAACATATCATAACATGAGGGCCAAGCCCTTATCAAGAGTTTCATCATAACAAGCCTTTCATGCTCATGAATGCAATGCATGGATGATCAAGAGTAGCATGGGTATTGTATATCATCATTAAAATCATCAATACAAGAAGTTCATATCCAAAACATAATGAAATCATCAATTTAAAGTCAAATTCTTAATACCCATATTTGAATTGAAGAACTAAGGGGACATGCATTTTTGAAACCTTACGAAACCATTTAAATTCATCAATTAGGGGCTCAATCCACTTTGAAATTCATAAATTAACACAACCCACACTTAAATTTCAGGTAAACCATTCATAATCTTAAAGACCCAATTTCAAAGAAATCAAAATTTATCAAATTAGAGAAAAAGGTTTTTGGGTATTCATGGTTGAAAGAGAAACCATGAATAAAGCCCACATACCTTTAATTACTCAAGAAGAATAAGAAGAATCTGAAGAAGAATCAAATTTTCCCAAGTTTTAAAGCTTGTCTTCAATGGATGTTGAGAGAGAATTGAGAGAATACTTTGGAGGGATTCAAGAGATTGGATGAATTAGGGTAATTAGGGTTCAATTTAAGGATTTTAGGAGAGTTTAGAAAGACTAAAATGACCCTAAGATCAATTAAAATTACAATTACACCATTAATGAAATGGAGAAAATAACTGGGAACTGAAGACGCAGAACAGCTACACGGATCGTATAACGGTCCACGGTCCACGGTCCGTGAACTCAACCGTGTGGATACACTTGGTCACGACCTTGGCTTGCAAACCTTTGAAACTTTTTGGACCACTTCACGGACTGACTCACGGGCTATGAGGTATCACACGGACCGTGAACTGGTCCGTGGCACCTCACTTGGCTCGGAGTCCTGGCCCAGGGTCCAAGCAACTCTTTGGACCACTCCATGGGTGCCCTCACGAATCATAAAGTGGTCCGTGGATCCTCACTTGGTTCGGGGCCTTGGTCTACCACCTAGCCCACACTCTGTATTAACCCACGGAGGGGCTCACGGGCCGTAAACCCCCACACAGTCCGTGGTCCTTCCGTGTGGTCCTGCCTTAGCCAACTTTGTCCCTTCCTTTCCAGAACGCTTTCGTTCACGAATGGTCTTATCTCAAAAGCCATAACTTTCACATTCGAACTCCGATTCAAGTGAAACCAATTGCGTTGTGAAGATAACTAGAAGAGCTTCACTTTGATAGGTCTTGGCCCACACAATTCATTTCGTACCAAGAGATATAGACAATCAAAATCGGCCCTGCCACATAACCTTGTGCAAAACCCAATCAACGCGATTCCTTTGAACATGGACACATAAGTATAACCCATGTCCATCTCTAACCAACCATAACAAGTTAAAAACAGACCTTGATCAACCACTACAAATTTCAAAAAATTTTGGGTCGTTACATCATCTCTCCCTTGGGAACATTCGTCCTCGAATGGACTAGAGCGAGGCTTGAAGGATTCAATCAAGCAAGAAACATTATCAACACAACTCATAACGGACCATGCAACATTTTCAAAGAAACATTAAAACTCATATCAAAGCATAATTCAAATCATTTTCGTGCTCATGTATGCATGCAATGTCATGAAACTCAAGAAAACAAAGAATTAGGACCATTCAGAAAGAGAGATAAAACCCAATACCTTAGGCTTGAGTAGATTGGAAAAGATAAGGGTATCGCTTCACCATGTACGACTCCACTTCCCACGTAGCGCTCTCCACTTGTTGGTTCCTCCAAAGTACCTTAATCGAAGCTAACTCCTTGTTGAGAAGTCACTTGACTTGCCTATCCAAGATCTCAACCGACACCTCTTCATAGGCCAAATTCTCCTCAACCGTCACACCCTCTAAAGGTGTAATTGCCTTAGGGTCACCAATCAATTTTTTTAACATCGAAACATGGAACACCGGGTGAATAGAACTCATCTCAAAAGGCAAATCCAACCTATAAGCCACATTGCCAATTCGTTCAACCACCTCATATGGTCCGACGTACCAAGGGCTCAACTTGCCCTTTTTACCAAATTGCATGATGCCTTTCATAGGAGATAATTTCACATAAACCCAATCACCCACATGAAATTTGAGGTCTCTTTTCCTAACATCCGAATAGGGCTTTTGGCGATTTTGAGCCATCCTCAACCTCTCCCTAATCAACTTCACCTTTTCTATGGCCTCAATAACCAAGTTCGGACCCAACAATGCCGGCTCACCTACTTCAAACCACCCTACCGGAGATCTACACCTCCTACCATACAAAGCTTCGAACGGAGCCATACCAATGCTAGCATGAAAACTATTGTTGTAGGCAAACTCAATATGTGGTAGATGATCATCCCAATTTCCTTTGAACTCCAACACACATGCCATTAACATATCCTCCAAGGTTTGAATTATCCTCTTGGCTTGTCCATCAATTTGGGGATGAAAAGTCGTGCTTAATTTGATCTTGATACCGAGTCCCCTTTGAAATGACCTCCAAAAGTGAGAAGTAAATTGAGTACCATGATTTGATATGATAGATCTTGGGATACCATGTAACCTTACCAACTCCCGGATATACATCTTAGCATACTCCTCGGCACCATAAGTAGTTTTGATCGGTAAAAAGTGAGCCGACTTAGTCATTCGGTCAACAACCACCCATATTGAGTCAAACTGTTTACGATTATGGGGTAACCCAACCATAAAATCTATATTCACATCCTCCCAATTCCAAGTAGGAATTTTAATATCTTGGGTCAACCCGCTGTGTTTCACCTTCACTTGTTGGCAATTCGGAAATTCCGACACAAACTTGGCTATGTCCTTCTTCATGCCATGCCACCAATATACCTCTCTCAAGTCCCGATGAATCTTAGTAGACCCCAGATGAATAGAATATTGGGAATTATGAGCTTCACTCATGATAACCTCCCTTAGGCCGTCGACATTTGGAATGCATAATCAGTTTTGATACCGTAGCACACCATCTCCCCCTTGGGAGAAAACCTCAATTTTTCCCTCAGCAACTAACTTCCTTAACTCAACCAAGGAAGGGTCTAAATCTTGCTTTGCCCTAACATCAACCACCACTGAGAACAAGAATACCACCCTCTTCCGAGTCAGTCAACCTAACACCTAATCTAGCCAAACGATGCACGTCCCTTACTATATCCTTTTTCCCTTCATCCACATGCAACACACTCCCCATAGATAGCCTACGAAGGGCATCCGCCATGACATTCGCCTTGCCGGGAAAATAAATGACACTCATGTCATAATCCTTGAGAAGTTCCAACCATCTCCTTTGTCTCAAGTTAAGATCCCTTTGTGTGAACACATATTGCAAACTTTAATGATCGGTGAAGACATCAATGTGAACCCCATACAAGTAATGTCTCCAAACTTTCAAAGCAAACACCAGCACGGCCAATTCAAGATCATGGGTCAGATAATTTTGCTTATGCACCTTCAATTGCCGAGACACATAAGCTATCACCTTACCATGTTGCATAAGTACACATCTCAACCCAATTCGCGAAGTATCACAATACACCATACACCCATCTAACCCATTGGGCAAGGTCAAAATAGGAGCCGATGTGAGCCGATCCTTCAAGGTTTGTAAACTCTTCTCACACTCACTTTACCACACAAACTTAGCCTTCTTCTGGGTCAACTTAGTCAATGGGGATGCAATGGAAGAAAACCCTTCGACAAATCTCCGATAATAACCGGCCAACCCAAGGAAACTTTTAATATCCGAAGGGGTCAACGGTCTAGGTCAATCCTTCACTGCTTTCGGTCTTCTTAGGATCAACTTTAATACCATCACCGGACACCACGTGACCAAGGAATGTAACTTCTCCCAACCAAAACTCACACTTGCTAAACTTGGCAAACAACTGCTTCTCCCTTAAGGTTTGAAGCACCAACCTTAAGTGATCCCTATGCTCCCGCTTACTTCGGGAGTAAATCAGGATGTCATCAATGAACACCACCACAAAACTGTCAAGGAATGGCTTAAATACCTGATTCATGAGATTCATAAACACAGCCGGAGCATTCATAAAACCAAACAACATCACCACAAATTCAAAATGACCATAATGAGTCTGAACGGCCGTCTTTGGAATATCACATTCCCTTACCTTCAACTGATGGTAAACTGAACGAAGATCTATTTTAGAAAAATGAGTAGCCCCTTGGAGTTGATCAAATAAGTCATTAATTCTGGGCAAAGGGTACCTATTCTTGACGGTCACCTTATTCAACTATTGGTAATCAATACACATTCGGAGCGAACCATCCTTCTTCCTCACAAATAACACGGGAGCACCCCAAGGTGAAATACTTGGTCTAATGTAACTTTTCTCCAGTAAGTCCTTCAACTGATCCTTCAACTCCTTTAGTTCGGCTGGAGCCATACGGTAAGGAGGAATGGAAATAGGTTGAGTATCCGAAAGGAGATCTATGCTAAAATCCACTTGTCTATCGGGAAGAATGTTGGGCAAACCTTCAAGAAACACATCTGAAAATTCATTAACCACCAGAACCGATTCAAACGTAGGTGACTCACCCTCCACATATCTTACCCTTACAATATGATAGATGCACCCCTTGCAAATCATTCTCCGGGCTTCGAGATAGAAAATAAACCGACCCCTAACCACGAAATCACTACCTTTTCATTCTAACACGAGCTCATTAGGAACTTAGAATTTGACTTGTCTAGTTCTACAATCAACTGAGGCATATGAGGAATGCAACCAATCCATCCCCAGAATAACATCAAAGTCATACATCTCAAGCTTTACAAGATCATTGGGGAAAACCTTATGCAACACAGAAACAGGACAACCCCGATACACTTTCTGGGCAATGATATACTCACCCATGGGAGTATACATCGAATAAGGTTCCCTCAAAGTTTCAGGACTCAAACCAAATTTAACAGCCAACAAAGGAGTCACAAAAGATAAATTTGCACCCGGGTCAAGTAAAACATAAGCATCAAAATCAAAGACTTTTAACATACTAGTCACAACGTCTAGAGCCTCATCCACCTCCTGCCGAGCATGAAGAGCATAAAATCTATTGTTTCTGGGAGCACCATCAACCTGGGCTTTCGGCTGCCCCTGACCCACTGGAGCCACTTGATCCCTCTTGGTGTTCTTTGGACAATAGGAAATCTTATGATTCATACTTCCACACCCATAGCAAACACCCGAAACCCTCCTACACTCACCCAAATGGCTTCCCCCATACTGACCACAACAGGGAGCTCGTGGACCATCCCCAACATGTTCCTTAGGAGGAGGCACTCTTGGATTAGCAAGATTCATGTTCGAACCTTGGCCTTGTCTGAATCGATCAAATCCGCCACCACCCTTAGAGTTAGAGAACCCACCATCAAACTGGGTCCTCTTGGATTCATTCACCCTCCTCTCCTTGAGCTTCTCACCCTCAATCTATTTAGCATAAGTCATAAGCCTGCATATATCCATGTCCCGAATGAGCATGGCAGTACGATATACTTTCACAACCAAGTCAGAGACACCAGAAATGAACTTGTACATCCTTGCACGGGGATCAACTACTAACATGGGAGCATACTTTGAGAACTTAGTGAACTTGAGAGAATAGTCCCTTATGGACATGCTACCTTGCTTGAGGTTGATAAATTCAGACATCTTGGCTTCCCAAAGTTCAAGGGGAAAGAAACGGTCCAGAAAAGCCGCCTTGAACTCTTCCCAACCAACCTTAACATCTTCAGTCCTTTTCACTAACCCCTGATTGTACCACGGTTGAGCCACATCCTTCAATTGATACACAACTAACTCAACTTTCTTGTCATGACCCGGATAGGGGGCCTAGATGTGACATGGCGAAAGAGGACCCGAAGACCCTCAATCAATCCATCCTAGCATCATTACACACCTCATTGGTTTGGAAACGCAAAAGCTAAACACATAACACGTAATTTCTAAGGAATTGGGGACTTGGGACTCAAGCTATGGGGATAATATTGGGGATGGGACAAACATGCATATACTTAGCACATAGTCATTCACAATATCCAACATGCAAGTCATAATCATAATAAGAGAGACTATATCATAAATCAAGCTAAATAGCATCGTATTACATAACCAAATATCCAACATACAAACCAAATGTACAAGAGTATAGATTTATCCAATAATGCCTCTACATAGATGAGCGAGGCCTCGACAAGTTTGAGGCTCACCCTCAAGTCAATAGAAAGTAAATACATGAA
>JBCEWC010004532.1:0-15793 GCA_038996855.1 Solanum aculeatissimum
TAGGAGACCTTAGGGTACCAAAAAGGGGCTTAAGGAAATGTTAAATCACGAAAATACCATTAATAAAACGTAACTTTTTGAGACTAAGAAGAGTGAGATGGCTGCTACAGTGCCCATCTAACAGTGCACGAGCCGTTCAACTCCCCCATCTCACCATACTTAGCCAAATTTTCAGCACGAACTCTCGGAGGACTTTCTGTAACACTTGACGGACACTTTTGACGGACCATTTGGAGATTGACTGGCCGTGTACCTATCCCGTGAGCCTACGCTTAGTCCCTCAAAACCATCCTTGGATTGGCCAAGCTACTGTCCCACTTGACGGGATAGTAGACGATCCGTTTGGGCTCAAATGAGCCGTTCAAGGTCTCGTGGCCCTACACTTATCTTAGGGGTGGTTCCTGGCCACCCCTAGCTCACTGTGACATCCCACGGCACCCTATACAGACCGTGAAAAGTTTCACGGTCCGTGGCCTTGTCCTTGGCCACTTTTCTGAGCCTATCTCCAATGTCTTCCGAATTTCAGAAGTCTCACTGTTTCAGCCATATCTCCCTCATCTGAACTCTAAATTGAGTGAAAACAGTTGTGTTGAAAATCTAACTCAAAGAGATTCAATTTTATATTTAGTAGCCTATATGTTTCATCCCACATCAAAAGTTGTGACCGTTTGAAGTACGCTGCCGAAACTGTCCCTCTAGGCCACCAACTAGCCCATTTTGCGTTCGGCCACTTAAACTCAACCCGTGGCTACCAAAACTAAACCATGACCATTAGTACATCATATAAGGCCAATCATAAGGATATTTCAAAATATTTTGGGTTGTTACAGAATGTTTCTCACTCCTTTGACAGAAATAGGTGGGGGGAAGCCTTCCAATCACCTCCACTTTGGCTCTGTCAACCTCAATGCCTTTGCTAGAGATCTTATGCCCAATCACTATGCCTTCTTGGACCATAAAGTGACACTTCTCCTAATTTAGAACAAGATGGCACTTTTCACACCTCTACAGCACTACCTGTAGATGTTTCATGCAATCTTCAAAGGAATAGCCCACCACACTGAAGTCAACCATGAACACTTCAATTGTATCTCCCATCATATCTGAGAAAATGGGCATCATACATCTCTGAAATGTTGTTGGTATATTACATAGCCTGAATGTCATCCTCCTGAACACAAAGGTGCCATAGAGGCATGTAAATGTAGTTTTCTCTTGGTCCCCTGGGGCAATGGAGATCTGTTTGTATCCTGAGTAACCATCGAGAAAGCAAAACCATCCTTTACCTGCCAATCTATTGTGCATTTGGTCCATGAATGACATTGGGAAGTGGTCCTTGTCGGTTGAGGCATTAAGTTTGCGATAGTCCATGCATACCCTCCATCCTGTGACTGGTCGCATAGGAATCAACTCATTGTATGCATTAGGGACTACAGTTATGTTGCCCTTCTTTGGAACACACTGGACCGAGCTCACCCATTCGCTATCAGCTATGGGGTATATCACCCCAACATCCAACCACTTGATAATTTATTTCTACACAACCTCCTGCAACGGTGGGTTGAGACGTCACTAGTGCTCCACACTCGGCTTGTTCCCCTTTACCAGTTGAATTTTATGAGTACATATTCTGGGTGGGATACCAATGATGTTTGCAATTGTCTAGCCAACAACTTTCTTGAACTGTTGCAAAACTGCTACTAACGCTTGCTCCTGATGGGTTGTTAGGTCTGATGCCACTATAACTAGCAGTGTGTTGTCAGGACCCAAGAATGAATATTTCAAATAGGGTTGAAGTTCCTTCAACTCTAGCTCTAGTGGTGACTCAATGGAAGGCTTTGTGGGTGGTGATTCCCGATTCTTTAAGTTCAGATCCAGCTTAGCTTTCCCCCAAGGGGACCCTGAAATTCTAGAGCTTGAACTGTCTCATCATAATTCGAGATACCATCGCTGTCGAAGTTCATCAGTACCGCTCCGAAGGGGTCAACACCTAACCTCTCTTTAATTGGTACTTCTGGTTCGTCCCTGTCATCCCCTTGGTTCAGATCCGTCTGAACTATCCTTGGTTGTACCTAGTTCCTGGAGTGACACAAAAACATAAAAAAGTGTAACATACAAGAGATAAAGGGTAATCTATCAAATTACAGTGTGTTAATCAAGTCTAGTCGTATTCCCTGGCAACGGTGCCACTAAATTCTCTCCGCACTCCACGCTTATGCTTAGCACACACCCCTACTAGGAGGTTTTAAAGCCATCGTACTCAAGTATTTAACCTAACATGGGTTAAGATCGTTCCCACTAGGAATATGATAGACTCTGAATTAACACACTTTTGTAAATTGAATTGATACACTCTAATATCTCCCAAAAATAGAAAAATGAAAAATGAATATAATGAGGGGAGATTTGCAAGTAAAATAAATTCAAAACTATAACAAGAGGTTGTTTGTAATTAGTAGAGAAACTAACTAGGGCTACGTGTTCCCCATGACTCCCTAACTAAGTGTTCTTGGATACTTGCGACTCGTTTTTGGTATGTAGGTGCAGGACAGTAAGTTAAGTTCTTCTAAATCCTTGATCGAGCATCTAGGTGAATTTCATCACATTACTGGATCGGTTTCTGTGATGTAGCGTTACTAACCCTTACTTTTTATCCCAGACCAAAACTATTACCCCTAGTAGCCTGATTGGTTAAGAGAAATCAATCAATCTCTGTTAATTAATTCTTTTCCTATTCATCACCTCCTGGATCAGGCATGTGATATTAGGCGAGTTCTAACATACGCCTTCCATTAAAAATCAATTAAATTGAAAAAGTTAATTAATACATCCTAAACACCATCTAAGAAATTACAAGTAATCTGATTTTATCTTAGCTCGTTCGTCATGGTTCCCACAACCCTAGTTGTGGATTTAGCCACGCATACTTGAGGTTTGATCAGAAATCATGTAAGAAGATTACATAATTGAATAACTTACGCAACAACAATTGATGAACAAAAATCTGAAATCTCAATGAAATTACAAACTTGAATTAATTGAATCGCAAAATATTGTTCACAAGCTCTATAAAAGTATGTAAGTTCTAAGACGTTCTTTATTGATCAATATCTGATAAAAACCTAAAAAACCTATTTATAGTACTTAAAATTCAAAACTGAAATGAAATAGGATAATTGTGTCGGCACCGGTCATGAGTACCTTTTACAGCTTGTAAGACAATTCATGGCTCATGAGTCGAGGTCTCGTGGAATGTGGTTGAAACTACTAGAATGCTTCACAAAACCTCCTTCACGAGTCTTGAAGTATTCCACGACCCGTGAAGGGTTTTGTTTGAGCCACTTTCAATAACCTTTCACTTTTTGCTTCTTCAGTTCACGACCACACTCTACGACTCGTATAATGGTCTACGACTCGTGCTAGGCTCTCGTAGAGTGGGACTACCTTTTCAACCCCTCACTGGAATAACAAACGAAACCCCCTCTACAACTCATGGAATGACCCACGACCCGTAGAAGGTCTCGTAAACTGCCAATTTCTTGCAGAATCTGTACTTCAAGCTCAATACCATGTCAACACTGAAATCCTACAAAAACAAACCAAACAAACATCAAATCTACTAACATCGCTTTGAGAACGCACAAAATCTCAAGTTTTAAGCATTAAAAGTATTGTATTTTGGCAGCATATCGTGCACATGTTGAGTTGAGCTACCAGACAGGACCCATGGGGCCTCACAGACCATATACCTTATCTCAATCTCAACATCTCATCTTCCTTGTCACTTAGCTCGTGGTCAGGGTTTTACATAGGTCTCATTTTTTTTCTCAAAAAGGTATTTTCACATTTCTCAACTTTACATGATCCTTGATATGATGAATGAGGATGAATGCATGTCAATATAAGCATAGAGGAAATAACCATATTAAAAGGTACCCAACTTTCAAAGTTCACAAAACTTCACAAAATTATGATAAGCATCCTCAGTTATAAATAATGGAAAGAAGTTCTTTTAAAATAAGCAAGCACCATTTGAAAAGCTCTTTGTTTTCTCAAAATTGTTACAATTCAAAACATAATCCAACAAGCATTTTATTTATCTGAGTATGATATACCCCCATAATTCAATCTCTATCTCAAGCATCACAAGTGAAACAATATTACAAACTTCTATCATAGCCAATAAAAAAATACCTACTCATAAAACAACCAAAATAACATGTAAAGCCCCACATGGGCAACAAAATATAATTAATAATCCTAAATCATACTACGATCTCATCCTATAGTATATGATATAAGAATACTCAATTATCCAATCTAACCTCAAAGAAGGATAGCCAAACCTATCTCAAATGTTGAAAGCCGCATCCGAACACTCTACATGAGAATTATCCACAAATATCAACTCCGAAATGATTTTCAACTATCATGAATAAAAAGAATTCATCAAAAGGAGTCTAACTATACTCAAATTGCAAGGTTTCAATTTCGAAGGTAAAATCATCCAAAAATCACTTTGAAAACGGCAAGGATAAAACTAGAATGATTTTAATTCTACAAGTCAAGAGGAGTTAGTGGTTGAAAAACCTATTAAAATTGAGCAAGAAACAAATTTAAAATCGTCAATTTATTCAAAGTTTAAATGTTTAAAAAATTATAAAAATTGGAGTTCAAAACTAAGAATTAAAAGTTATTGATGGAAAATAAGGTTTTTAAGTTAAAAACCTTTCTCAATGAAAAATTCTCCTAAAAAATTTCTTCAAAATCACCTCAATAGAATTCTCAAAGCTCAAAAAGTCAAATGGAAAGAAATCTCAAAATCAATCACAAAAATAGCCTTAGATGCTACTAAAAGGATACATAGGCCGCTTTTGCGACACCCTTCACATAAGTGGGTGTCGCTTAAGCGACCAATGAGCCGCTCTAACAGTCATCGCTTAAGAGACCACTGGATCGCAAAAGCAAACCCTACAAAGAAACCACTATCACAAAAGTGAAGGGTGGTCTTCTAAAGAGATAAGCGCTTAAGCAACCCCCTTTTGCATTTGCGATACAAGTGGCACCAAACCTCAGCAAAATTTCAAGCAACACTTAAAACTTGAAATCGATCCTCAGAATTCATTCAAAATTCCGTAAACATAAATCATATATTCTATCCCATAAAATTCGGCGATCCGAGATATCCTCGATTTTGAATCAGATTAATCATAACTAAACTAACTCACAATTCAAAAAGACCAAAATGACCTCGGAACCTTCAAAAAGTTTAACAAAACTCTTCTAGACCTAAAATAACCCCTTGAATCCAACGATATCATCAGAAATCCAATTCGAACATCCCAACTCAAAATATTGACTACAGTCAAACCTTGTTCCAATTTAATTCAAACGTTCAACTTAGGACCTCAATTCTACAAAATAACTCCAAATAAAAAAAATTAATTATGTTCCTAAATAAATTTCTATATTTTGAGCTAATGGGACTAACGGAATTTCATTATGAGATTCATAACTTCGATACCAAAAATTACTTTTGAACAAATCAAACCTTTAAAACTTAGAAACTCACATATTACCCAACTTTTCCTCAAAATTTCAAAATCAATCATAAACAGTATGACTCAAAGCAACTATCAAGAGGGATAAAGCAAAAATTTTCAAAAAATTAATCTTCAGGGTTATTACACTCGAGTAACAACCTCTAGTCCTATAATTATGTGCCACCGTAGGTTGTCTTGATTAACTTAGCTAGTGGATCTACATATAGTGTATCCTATGACTCATTTACGGGGTAGAGTCTACCTTGGCAAAGGGAGACTCTTTTTTCTCCGACGTAGAGGCAACATTGAAATTTCATGTTATAGCTCACATGGTCTTATTATTGATTAAGGTTGATTTCCCACAAACGAGTATGTTTTCTTATGACTTATACTCCTTCAAGGTGTTCATTATGATTCTTACATTTCATTGGCCTTGTTCATGTTTTATTATCATACTTTAAATGAAATGCTTATCATGTTTTCTAACTTGGTCTATTACACGTTATGTCTTCATACATTGCATTGCTTACATACTAGGTACATCGTATTGACCACATAATTTTGCCAATATTGTTTACAATACATGTGTTGATGCTTCTTCTTGTCTCGCTTGTGGCTAGTAGCAACTTATCAAGCCCAAGTTGGTGAATCCTCGTGTTTCAAGGACGTACTTTATGCTCTTATATTTAGACTTTCTTTTATTGTTATTCTAGACTACTTGTGAGCTATGGCCTGTTGTAGTCACATTTATATGTTAGAGGCTTTTAGATAGATATTCGATATGGAATACATATGTTATTGCTTTGGACTTATTTTTTCATTCTATGCTATTCACTTGTTTAGACTATACTTTGTTCTAATTCCGCATTATAAATTCCTACATTTTCAGTATGTTTATGTATGTCATGTGGTTAGTTTAGAGTTCCTCTAGATTTTGAGTACCGTGTTACGACTAGTATGTAGGCTTGGATCATGAAAATATGTTGATCATTGTTAGGATGATAAAAGACGACTCCTCTTGTGTAGCATATCTTAATGCTTTTAGATGTATGAAATATTACCCTGCATTTTGTCTTGGTCAGTAGCTTCCCTAAGCAATTACTTATTTGTTGTTGTTGCTGCTGCTTCTTTTTTTTCTTTTTTTTACCTCAGATGAAGTTAAAGATAATTGAATTATCCAATTAGTAATTCGTAATCTAGCTTCTGATCAGGTAAACATTTCCTCTATATACTCAAATAGCTTACCTACATATAGCACCTAATAGGTTTCTTTAGAAATTGTAGTGGTAATTAAAGTTGTTGAGAGCCATAAGGTTTCATGTTCAAATTCTAGTGAAGAAAAAAAAAACTAGTGTAGACATTTAAATTTTTGTGGGTCTCTACAAGACGAGTTTAATTCCAGTTCCGGCTACTCCATCCTAAAACATAATCCATGTCTGTATAAAGAGTATTAGTTTCTCTTGAAGAGGCATCTTAGAAATCCCATATACTCTTGGCATATTCATTAATAAAGAGAGAAAAATATGTCAGAATCTTCTTGATAATCAAATACTTCAAGAAGATTCATAGAGATCAAGTTCAAATCATCATAAATTTGAGAAATATGTCGCTATCGGCTCTCGAATCATGGAGAAATCTTAGGAAAGAAGAATCAAGGGATAAACATATTTGTAACCCCCTTGTTTCATAACAAAATTATAATTTTTTTATATTTTATTTGTGATTGCAATTTATTTTCTACCACATTAGATTTTGTTGCAAACAACTAGGTGTTTCATCACATTTGTCAAGCTATGATGGATAGAGTAACTTGATACATATTGTTGGTGAAAGGTAGCACGTATCCCATAAATTTAGTCAAGGTGCACGAAAGTTGATCCAAACACTATGATCAAAAAAGAAAATTGAGATACAACAACAATAATTAATATCTTCTATATGGACTTCAAGATTCAAAAGAATAAATTTACTGGTCCTCTTTGAAATGTGTATCGCCCAGGTCTTGTTGTGAAAGAAAAAAGCCGCCTCGCCACAGCCCAAAGCCCCGAATGAAATGGATCGTTTCTGCCAACAAAATGAAACGTGGAGCCTGTTCCAAGTCCATGGGGTACACTTGGTACCAAGCTCATGTTGCCAACTTTTTGTCACACTTATGTGGATGTGGAGCACGAATGCATAAAACTTTTTGCTTTTTCTTTCCCTCCCTTGCTTACAGTTACTTCTGTTTCCAATCAATTTCTAGTTAATGCACCCATGAGAACCCAACAATCCCTACTACTTGGACATAATATCCTTAATAGTTTTCACGAATCCTCTGGTTGTATGCAGCTGTCTTTATCTTTGTTCTGGTTTCGTCACTTGACACATGCAAAGCAAATTACAAGCCTTCTGTTAAAGTAAAATTTTCCATCTACTTAGAGATAAATAGTGACCAAAAATGCAAACAAAATTATTGTTTTTAATGTTTAGAGAAATTCAAGGGACTTATAACAAAACAAAGAAAAAAGAAGGCACGTTCAAGTCGATACAAATTAACCCGTAGCTGTATCAGCTCATTTTACTCGCTCTCCACTGCAATTCACCCTTCACGCCACCATGTCGTCCCAGCCCAGGTCCTTTCTCTCTTTTCTTCTCCGTCTCAGTTTCTCTTCGTTTCTCTGCATCGTGACCACATTCATTCCCTCTCCCCCTCCGAGCCAAATTTCTTGCAAAGTGACAAATTGGGTGCGTTTATTGCGAGTCCAATGGAGTAGAGATTAATGTGAATGTTATTCTGACTTAAGAAACAGTTAATCTGTTTAATGAATTTATTTTGAAATATTTTTACCAACTTCTTTTTCTTTGGTTAGTGACAAGAAAATAAAATGAAGGTGCAAAATCTCTAGTTCACAACCGAAGTTTAAGCAACCAATATGCCAAACTGCTGCATAGGTCACGTCAGCAAATCCACTTAATGCAAATAATATATAACGAGGATGGTCCCCTACTAAACTTTTCCGCTTTGCTGCTAAGAACTGTTCCAACTCATTAATAGAACCTTCTAAAAGCAGAGACTTTTTAGTTTCAAATTCTTAGCTGGACTGCTTATCCAAATATACAATCGTTCATCTCATGAGACATGACACCATACTCAAATCCCTTTTCTATAAAAGCCAAGACGCGAGACTCGGAAATCCTTACAGATGAAACTACAACAGAATACAAGGTGCAACAATGGAATTTTACAAGGGACATCCGAAACCATATCCACCAAGTTCCTCCATACAAAGAACACATAAGAAGCAAAAGTTACATAGGTTTCCCACTTCTCCTGTACCATAAACTATAGAAACCACATAACACATAGGATTAACATGTTGCCACAACGCAGCTACCATTATCCCCTCCAACTCTAGTCCCACATTGCACCATCAAGCTGATTTCCCTTTCATTTTAACAGTGTTCCCTTCGAGCACAACAGCTGAAACATCTAAGTTTACATTGAACAGTGAATCACCTTTCATGAGCAAACACAAAAAGTAGGACAGCACTCTTACTTTCAAGCTGAGAATGGAAAACCAACAACTCAATGATTATGCAATTACTGCAATTACAGTACCTCGTGTTTTGTGTTTGCATCATGACGATCAACACCTATATTCCTAAAAATCTCTTGCAACATATATTGTTGCGTAAATCAATCATTTATCCCATCAAAACTACTACCCCTTGCATTTATCTTCTTTTTGTCTCTCCAATTTTCGCCCCATACCTTTGCTTCAGCAACTGCACGTTCCCTGTCTAGATCTCGATTCCTTGGGGTTTCTCTAGTTCTACCTGCACTGACAGGGCTATTCCTTTGAGAATCAGGACGTTCTGATTCATCCAAACCCCACTTACGACTAGATCCACCACTAGTTGCAATTTTCCTCAACTCTATCCCAGTATTGAAATCCCTAGCAGAATCTCTTTTCCTGGAATCAGGAGAATTCCTCTGGATGGAAGGAGAACCATGGTGAGTGCTGCACTGTTCAGGGCTATCTACTCCATCAACTGAGTGCAGTCTATCCTCTCTGCTCCTTGGAGTGGATGAACCAACACGGTTACTTTGTGTACCAACTGCATTAGGGTCATAAGTTTGAGAGGCTAAATACGTTAAAGCTGTCACAACATCCCCAATTAAAGGTCTAGTAGATGCTTGTTCTTGCAAGCACATTGCTGCTACAGCCAGTGCTTGGTAAAGTCCTCGCATGGGGTAGCGGCCTTGCAGTAGTGGATCTGCCATTTTTGGAAACTTCCTCCGATCCTTGAAAAGTGGCCGAGCCTGCAAACACATTTCTCAATGTATAAAAAATGACAATATTCTGCCTCTTGAAGGTGAAAAAATGAACTAAAGGAAAAACAGATCTTCCACACATCAAATGTCAAAGAAGTCTTAGAAACAGAGGATGCACATGATAATGACCAAATACAATGGCAGAGAGGAGGACATACCCAAGCAACAAGATTATGCTCCCCATGACTCCGTGTGTTATCAATTGCTTTGCGGCCTGTAATCAGCTCAAGGAAAACAACCCCAAAACTGTACACATCAGATTTCAATGTGAGTTGACCTGTCATTGCATATTCAGGAGCACAGTAACCATATGTGCCCATCACACGTGTAGACACATGAGTCTTGTCACCAACAGGTCCCAGTTTAGCAAGCCCAAAATCTGATAATTTAGGGTGATATCCTTCATCAAGAAGTATGTTGGAAGACTTTAAGTCACGATATATTACAGGAGGGTTTGCTTTGTCATGCAGATATTCTAAACCCTTCGCTGCACCAGCTGCAATCTTCATCCTTGTATTCCAGTCCAATGGGTCTTTATCAGGTGGAAGATCTGCATACATACTCCAAAGAGAGGGATTAGGTCCCACTGCATAATCTGCATTGTTTCTATTACAGAAGTATCAACACAACACAAAACAATCAATGTTACAGATTGATTCAGATTTAGACTATGGAAACTTTCATCTAACTCTACCAGAATAATGCAGAGAGAAACTTATCAAATGGAGGGATGGAAGTACTGATTAAGAGCATTCTGTCGAGCATCTCTACATAATTTGTTGCAGATAAATAGGAAAGGCTCTAAAGGATTTTCTCATGTGATTCAGCAAATGGGAACAGGAAATTTTCAACAAGGCCCTACCATATAGAGATTCAGGATTTAGGAGAAAGATCTAGAGGGAAGTTAGAGTGAAAAAGTGATTATAGGAGAAGTGGAGGATTAAAAATATCACACTTTTCTCCTTGGCTGCAGATTCTGAAGAAAATATTCTTGAATAATTAAGAGTTTATTACTACAACACTATTGGGTCGTTTGGTTTCTGGTTAGAGAGGACTGTGGAGTTATCCATGTATTAAAACTAGCATAATTTTATACAATTTTTGGTAACAAAAAATGGAGAAAAATAATCTCCAGATAGAATCTATAAGTTATACAATGTTTTGACTGACTTTCTCTTTTTCACATAAAACATAACATCGTTAATACAATGTTTGGTTTATGTTTACCTTTTCCGCAAAACTAATACATGTAAAAGTTACGATGGAATATACCTTCTAGAAGATGGCACAACTGATCCTAGCATTACTAATACTTGTATAACTCTAACCATATTACAAACAAAAAGAAAAAATGTTGTCCCATTTATATACTTACAAAGGTTCTATGAAATCTATTAAAGATTCAATAAAGCTCCAACTAAATCCTTTTTTAAATAAAAAGCGGAAAGCAAGTGCATAATTGATTTGAAAGGAAACTGACTGTCTTCAAAACATCTTTCTTTCCTCTCTCCACATTGTCCACCATATACAAGAAGCATGATGTTCCACCTTGTTTTAAGCAATTGTGATGTTCATGCGAGCTTTCGCTGCACCTCGACTAGTTCAAATCTAAGAGGAAACAACACTAAGGGTGATGTTTGGATTGGCTTTTATTAAGAGGCTTATAAGCTACAAGCTAAGCCATAAGTTTGGAACATCCAACTTTTGACTTTTGACTTTTTTTGTACTTCTTTAGCAAAAGTGTTTTTTTGTGTTTTCCAAACACGTTCAAAACTAAAAAAGCTTAAAAGTCAAAAGCTACTTAAAATAAGTCAATCCAAATACCCACTAAGCCTACTTGGATTAGCTTTTGGCTTACAAGCCAAAAGTCATAAGTTAGAAATCCTAACCTATGACTTATTTTTTATCATTTTAGCTTAAAGTCAAATGCTTACGAGCACTTTAATTTACCCAAACACTAAAAGAATGCTTAAAAGCACTTAAATTAAGCCAATCCAAACGCTCATGATCCCATGGTTCTCAATCAATTTCATTGACTACTAGGCCACATCCTTGAGTTTTTCCATCATTTGTTTTACCTCCTTCAAGTTTCCTTTCTTGCAAAACACTAAGGAGCTCATTGGCATCCCTTGGAAATCCATTTGAGCAACCATGTTTAAGCATAATTGCTAAAGTTGATAAGGTATATTAAGAAAGGACGAGAAGACTTCATCGGTAGCAAAACCTTTAAGGAAGGGGATGGTAGTAGAATAAGTTTTTGAAGTTATAAGTAGTGTAGAGAGACATTGCAACTCACATTCCCTAATACTCATAGTAGAATATGATAATAAAACAGATCCAAAGGTTACAAGAAGACGGAATTCATTGGGACGTAAAGGTCAAGAGGGGCCTCCGAGGAGAAACCTTTAGAATGGGGAAATAGTTGATTCAAGGTCTAATCCAATTGTTTTGACTAAGGAGACTCGCCACAAAGTTAACGATAGTTCGGAGGAGTGGAGATAGACATTAAGGTCTAAAGAGTTCAAGTTGAGCAGGACCAAAATGAAATATTTTAAGTGTAAATTCAGTGATGTAACACATGAAGTAGACGTGGAAGTGAGACTATATACACAATTTTCCCCTGGAGAGATTTAAGTATCTTGGATGTTTGATCCAAGAAAATGGGGAGCCAACGATGATGCCATACATTGTATTAGTGTGACATGGATGAATGGGAGGCTTTTATCCAAAATTGTGTGATAAGGAGATACCACAAGACTTAAAGGTAAATTCTATAAAGTGATGATTAGACTGGCTTTATTATATGGGTGGAATGTTGGCCAATCAAGAACTTCCATGTTCAGAAGATGCAAGTGGCGAAAATGAGGATATTGAGATAGATGTGTAAACACACTAAGAGCGATAGGATTTGGAATGAGGATATCTGAAACAAAGTGAGAGTGGCCTCTATGGTGGACAAGACGAGAAAAGGAAGACTGAGGTGATTTGGACATGACATGTAGAGAGGAGTACTGCAGAGGGTCTAATGAGGAGGTGTGAGGTCGTACACAGTGAGGACGAGGAGAGACAGAGTAGGCCGAAAAAATATTGAAAAAGAGGTGATTAGATAGGACATGACACATTTTCAGCTTATCGAGGAGATGATCTTAGATAGAAGGGTGTAGAGATAGCGAATAAAAGTAGAAAGTTGGCAGATAGTGGAGCGTTGTCTTAGTATTAGCCTATTCATTTTTTTTTGAGATAATTCTTCATAAAGTATTAAGCCTATTCATGTAGTCTTTGGCTTGGTTATAGTCTTAGTACTTGTTTGTGTAGTACTAGCCTATTCATGCAGCCTTTGGCTTTCGATATGATTATCATGATTGCCCATGGTTGTTGAAGATAGTGGAGCATTGTCTTAGTATTAGCCATTTCATGTAGTCTTTGGCTTGGTGGTAGTCTTAGCACTTGTTTGTGTAGTACTAGACTATTCATGCAGCCTTTGGCTTTCGATATCATTATCATCTATTGTTTACTGTGTATAGGTGATTTCCCATGGTTGTTGATGGTACGGTTCTTGCATATAAACTCCGCAGTGCTTTCATAATAGTTGTCATATTTTTCTTCACTGTCGTTTTCCTTTCCATTTACTTTGATTTGCATGAGGTAACGGTAAGATTTGCGTACATTCTATCCTCCCAAACCTCACTTGTGGGATTTTGTTAGGTATGTTGTTGTTGTACTACCTAGATTTGCTTCACTTGAGTCGATCATCTTTTGGAAATAGTCATTCTACCTTCAAGAGGTAGAGGTAGGTCTACATACACTCTACCCTTTTAGACCCCACTTTGTGGGATTTCACTAGGTATATTGTTGTTGTTGAAGGCCTAATTGATTTACTTCACTAGCAAAGTACATCATTTGTTAGTAGGACTTATGGAGGTAGAACAGAGGGAGGGGGTAAGAGATGACTTATTTTCAATAGAATTCATGTTATCTTAAGCTCTTGGTAAGGGGGAGTAGAATTTTCCATATTTGTGCAGTTGGATTCACGTGTCACCAACCAAAGTGGGTTGTTTCATTTGGTTGGTTTGCGAAAAAAACGATATTGACAATTGAGAATTTGAGGGAAAAGCAAATTATACATGTCAACTGGTGCTTCATGTGCAAATCTCTAGGTGAAGATGTGGACCACCTCCTTTTACATTGTTCATTGCAACTTGCATGTGGAGTGAGATCTTGAGATGGTTTGAGATGCAATTTGGCAATGCCCTTCACTGCGAAGGAAGCATTCTCCAACCAAAAACTCAGAAGGATGAAAGGTTGAAAATCCTAGGTTGTTGCACTACTACCACTCATGTGGATTTCATGGAAGGAAAAAAATAAGAGAGCATCGAAGTTGACCCAGACACCACCATTATTAAAAAAAGAAATACCCTCTCATTCCTAATTTCTTTTCGGTACACCCATGAGGTACTAGTTTGTTTAGAAGATTATCATTTATAGATAATCAAGTTATGTGATAGATTCCATATTTTTTGGTAATTGCTTGTATACCAGAGATCTTTCATACTAATAGAACTGTTTACTTATTGCTAAAAAATGCTAAGGTTCCGAGTGAAAGCATATTATCTAGACACTGTTACAAGTATATCTGGTGCATGGAGTATTTTTTATTCCCCAATATCGAAGTGGTTAGATTAATTTTTGTGCAGCTATCACTACTATTTGATTTATTCAGGAAAGTGACCAGGACTTTCCTGTTTGCGTACCTTAAGTTTAGGACTATAGTATTTGTGACATTATGAACTAAAAAGACATTGAATATTCAGATACATACACTAAATGTTGGAACAAAAACAATTTGATACATTATTACATAGGTTCGCCTGCACATATGTCGTAAATGTGCAAATTTGGAAACAAACCTAATTGGAACCACAGTGCTTCCTGCCCTGGTTTAACAGACCTCAAATCATGATCTTTTTTCACTCAATCCTCTTGATGAGTGCACTGGAAAGACATCAATCTTCAAAAGTGCAATTCTATTATGTGGTTATATCAGATTTCAGCATCAAATATTTGAAAAAGCTATACACAGCCTCCCACTGGTAAGAGGGATATTTTCTAATCCTGTTTGCTAAGATGGACATAAAGGAGAGGAGAAATGAGCTAAAGGTAGGCAAGTCTTGTACCGTAGACATGCTAAATGCACACATTCATGTAAAGTATGCAAAGAACTCAAGTCTGGCCCATTTGGGAATTTCAGAGAATAAGACAAATACTCTTCCTATTCAAGTACGTACAACTCAACAAATCACTCTTCCAATGCTACCCCCAAACCTTCTTCACTACCATGAAATTTTAGGAGGTTTATTAGAATTATATATTTTGAAAACTATCGATTAGTATTTTTATATAGAGAGCAGCTTACGTCAGACACATTTACCCTTGCTAATTTGACAAAAAATCTGACACCAGAAAGTTGATATATATAAAAGTTAAAATCACAAAATGTTACCCTTTCTTCCTATTGATTTTGGCATTTAATGATTCTTTCTGAATAGAAAGGCAATGTTATCAAAGCAAAAAGCGCAAAAAGTTCTAAGGTCTATTGGAGTTTTAAGCGCTAGTCTAAATAAAGTGTGGGCTTTAATGAAAAAGGCTCAAAGGGAGGAAACAAATACAAATATATATGTTTAGTCCAAAGTATGGATGACAAATATATGAATGAAGAAATTGAAAAATAATTAGGATTAAATGAAATATCAATTGTTTAATGTCGTCTCTTTAGAAGAGGTTCATTGGCAAGGAAAGTACGTCTTAGAACCTTGATGACGACACTGAAGCACACAATAAGCGTGGAGCTTCACTTCAAGGCTCAAGCACGCCATTGATAACATTGGGTTGGGTTGGGGGGGGGGGGGGGGTCCTAAAGAAGTTACTTACCCAAAAT
>JBCEWC010004532.1:15803-27049 GCA_038996855.1 Solanum aculeatissimum
TTTTTTTTTTTTTTGTTTTGCCTCCCTGAAGAAGTTACTTAATCAAAATTATTCCTTTTCTCTCCCAGAAATACAAAGAATCACCCAGCCCATGCTCAGTACATTCTTTCTCTCTTGAACATATATGATAGATCCATGGTCC
Source organism: Solanum aculeatissimum (assembly GCA_038996855.1). Taxonomy (NCBI): domain Eukaryota; kingdom Viridiplantae; phylum Streptophyta; class Magnoliopsida; order Solanales; family Solanaceae; genus Solanum; species Solanum aculeatissimum. Next base: position 15,946 of record JBCEWC010004532.1, read on the forward strand.
TTACCTCCAGCCCTATCTAGCCTTTACTTCTTACTGCAACCTCAATCATATCCCTTCGAGTCCTTTCCTTTATTCTGTTGTTCCTTGGTCTAAGACCATTGAGGTATAAATAGAACTGGTGCTAAAGACTTGCTAGTGCCCAATGGCAAAGGCTTTGCTGAATATTTGCACGAGTTCCTTGTCTCTCTCATTGTCTCCTAAACCCACAACATTGGGAAGATAATTCGCACACTTCTCTTCGGGTTCCTAAGTGAATTTCCAGCACCAGTAGCAGATGCATTATCAAGCATCAGTATCCAAAATGTTTTAGCGCAACTGTGATATCATTCGCTTGCACAATCCCACACTAGAGCTGGAAAACTGGGGCCAAAGGTCATTAAGATCCCTTAGTAGCTATTATAAAGCAGAGTAAGATCTTATATGTATCTTGTTAAAAGAGGAATAGGTATATACAATCCTACATATAATAGGAATAGTATATAGTATCCTACTTGGTAAAAGATTGTATTGTAGTGTCTCTAAATAAGTTTTTTGTGTAATAATGTAGATACACAATTCAATAATATTTTTCTCATATATACCTCACATGGTATCAGAGCATTTGTGAGAAACTTCCAAAAAGTCATCATGCATCAATTTCCAGCAATTGTCAAGGCTGATTTGTGTCATTATCCGATTCCGTCAATGGTGTGTGAAAAATACCACCACCACTAGGTCGCTCACTCTCCAGTGAAACAACCCAGTCAGACTTACCGAAAAAACACTAGTCATGTGCCAATCAAAGGTGTGACTTTTTTGGCAAGATTTGACCGCACGGCAACGTGTGAAGTTTGTTCCGACCACTTTCCACTAGGGCACTATTTTCCTTGGAAATGGTTTGGCTATCAAGTTACTTTGTGGGGTAGGGGACCAGATTGGTGACTATTGTGGTTGAGGAACATCGAAATAAGCAAGAATACTATTTTGACGGAAAATATCATTTACGGGGATTTCAATCAAGATACCTGAACGGGGCATTAGTTCATTCTCTATCTACTTATATAGATTTATTATGAAAAAAAATGTCGTAGACTCATAGTGGGCTAATTCTAGGAGTGTACAAAAATTGAACCGACCAGTAAACCAAACCGAAAAAAATGTTATTGGTTTATTGCTATTGGGTTATTAGGTTAATGAACTTTTAATGATTTTACAAAAAACAATTATCGGGTTATCGGTTCGGTTTCGATTTTTAATATTGGGTTATTGGGTAAATCGATAACCCATTAAGACTATAGTTATTTACTACTTTATCCCTTCATAAATATTAAATATTAATAATTTAACATCACTTGACACTACATTGATACTCGTAAGTCATGTATTTGCTTGATTCTTAATGTATGAGACTTTTGTCAACAAAGTAAATTAGAATATGAGGTCAAATATTACATACTGTTAAGTTTAGGTTCTCAACAAAATATTTTCAAAAGCATTCTGTCATTTATAATTGATTTGCTTGTTTTACTGTATCACATTGTCTCATTGTATCATATCAAATTATTAGAGAAGTCATATATTTATTTATGAGTATTTTTTTATTTGATAAATCGAAAATCGATTTGTTAAGGACCAAAAACCGCAAACTGATAAAAATCGAAACAAACTGATGCACATCCCTAGCTAATTCATGAATTGAACCAAATGGGGCCTTTTCATTTTGAAAATTGGAACTTAATTAAACTAAAGAATCACACTCTTTAAATGCCCTATAAAAGAAGAAAGAGGCGTAAGTCTTCCAATTCATCTTTTCCCAGTAGGATCGCCTCTCCATTCCAATGCTACCCAACAGTTATTTCCTGATTCTAACCAATTTTGGCAATTAGATCTAATTTTCCAACAACCACTGTCTTTTTTCCACATTCAGTATTGTTTTCCTCAATCATATCTCTACTCTATTCCCCTCGTGTCTTTTGGAGCATGTGCAGAAAAAGATAAATTAGCCCATTATGCTCTCAAATGTGTATTTCTTAATTTTTATTGAGTTCAAAAAGGGTATTGTTGCTATTCACCTTATCTTTGCCAATACCTCATGTTTGTCGATGTCACATTCTTTGAATCTCAACCTTACTATACATCTTCTTATCATCTTGTTGTCTCTAACGTCTTACCCATACTGTAGGTGTTACTTGTATTGACTTTTGAGGAATCTATGGTTACTTCTACATCTCTAGTTGTAGTGCCACCACTCTTTTCTCATTGTTGTCCGCGTCTTGCACTAGTCCGAGATGATTACACCAAATAATGCTCCTAGCGAGGACTTGCCTCCCCCCAGCAAATCGACTTAACTTCAAAAAAGGTATATGATCCATTGAAAATGCTAACCTATATTATCTTTCTTGAGTTATCATTGTCTAAAATTTACGCCTTTATATCATCATTGCCAGGTGAAACATTCTCTCATTTTGGATGGAAACAGACGATGATTGACAAAATGTATGCTTTATATACGAGTGGTACTTGGGAGCTTGTCTCCTTTCCTGTAGGTAAATCTATTGGTGGTTTCCATTGAATTTATGCAGTCAAAATTGGTCCAAATAGTTTGGTTGATCGGCTTAAGGCTCAAACTTGTTGCCAAAGGGTATATTAAGATATTTGGGCTAGATTATTGTGATACTTTCTCTCTTGTGCCTAAAATAGCATCTGCTCATTTTTTCTATCTATGATTGTCGTTTGTCATTGGCATCTTCATCAGTTGGACATTAAGAATATTTTTTTGTATAGTGATCTTAAGGAAGGTCTATATGGAGCAAGCACCTAGTTTTGTTGCTCAAGGAGTCTGGTAGCCTTGTATGTCAATTGCATAAGTCACTCTATGGTTTGAAATAGTCTCCTTGAGCCTGATTTGGGAAGTTCAACACAGTAATTTAGGAGTTTGGCATGCCTCCTAGTGGAGTTGATCACTTTGTGTTTTATCGACATTCTGCACCAAAATTGTGTATTTATTTGGTTGTTCATGTTGATGATATTATTATCACTAGCAATGATCAAGATGGTATCACTTATTTGAAAATACATCTCTTTAAGCATTTCCAAACTAAAGGGCTTGGCAGAGTGAAGTATTTTCTAGGTATTGAGGTTGCTTAGTCTAGATCAAGTATTATTATTTCTTAATGAAACTATGTCTGAGACATTCTTGAGGAAACGGGATTGATAGGATGTAGACCCGTCGACACTTCAATAGCTCCGAATGTTAAACTCCTTCCAGGATAGGGGGATCCACTTAGCAATTCTAAAAGGTGTAGACGGCTTTTTGGAAAGTTGAGTTATCTCACAATGACTAGACCTAACATCTAATTTCTTGAGAGTGTTGTAAATCAGTTTATAAATTCCTTTGTGAGTCATTGGGATGAACTTGTTCACATTCTGAGATATGTAAAATCAGCTCCTCATAAAAAAACTACTCTTAGAGGATCAATGCCATGAACATATCACTGGTAATATAGATGTTGATTGGGCAAGATCATTCTCTGATAAAATTTTCTACATTTGGATATTGTGTTTCAGTAGAAGGTAATTTGGTGTTGTGGAAGAGTAAACAACAAAGTGTGGTTGTTCAATCAAGCAAAACCAAAATATCGAGCAATGGTTGTAGCAACTTGTGAGCTAGTTGGGACCAAACACTTTTTGAGAGAACTAAAATTTGAAGAAATTGATCTGATGAAACTTGTATGTCATAATCAAACAGCCCTTCATATCACATCAAATCCAGTGTTTCGTGAGAGGACTAAGCTCATTGAGATAGATTGTCATTTTGTTAGAGAAAAGACACTCTCAGGAGATATTGTCACAAAATTTGTGAAGTCAAGTGATCAACTTGCAAATATTTTCACCAAATCCCTCACTGGTCCTCGTATTAATTACATATATAATAAGCTAGGTGCATATGATTAGTATACACCAGCTTGAGGTAGAGTATTAGAAAAGGAATAGGTATATATAATTCTACTTAGAATAGGAATAGTATATAGTATCCTACTTTGTAAAGGATTGTATTGTAGTGTTTATAAATAGGTCTTTGTGTAATAATGTAGATACACGATTCAATAATATTTTTATCCTATATTTCTCACATAACTACTTGTGTAAATTCAGCTTTCCAAATGGTTAACAGGACACCAGTTACAAAAATTTAACTTCTTTAGAAAATAATAAATAATTTATCAATTGCTCCAACAAGAGCACCTACTGACTACACAACTGTGAAAAGATCATGGAATTCACTGTGTATAGGATGATTTAGTTCAAATAACTTCAGAAATACAATACCATTCAATGTGAGCGCAATGTCAACTGGAACAACTACATGCAACCAATAGTTGCTGAATAAAATTACAATGATGAATACTATGCTGATGCCATTCATTGTCATGCTAATGCCTGTCACTATAACAGGCAGATGCCAAATAGAACTTCTATGTTTATTTCATTAACTAGCATTATAATTTCCACCACAGCAAGAACAACCTGTTCAACCACAGGAAATATTCCCTTCCCACAGTAAAGACTAATCATAGCTCTTAGATGTTTAAATGTCATACAGTTATTGATAATCACCTAAGCAATGTCTTAGACAGACAACCATTCCAGTAACCAACCATATTGAACATTGGTGCAATAGCCAACTCTTGTTGAGACTGCATTAGTAATTCCTGTAACACTCTAATGTTGCTCCAATTAAATTGCAACATCTACCATATTTCTGAGTAAATTATTCCACTGAGCTTTATTCATATCACAACTCCATTGGAATGTCCATGAATAAATAGAAGCCACAAAATGAAAGAGTGGAGTGCCACAAAACCAATGACATCAAAAGAATCGGTTAAAAAAAAAAAAAAAGCACCGATGTAACACAAATCAGCAAGCAGTGTCTCGTCTAATTTCTTATGTTGTCGAATGCAGCAATTGTTTTGATTTGGTCAGTTAATCTTTGAAAAGCTCCATTAGGATGTTCAAGCCATGATTAATCCATTTATCATTCAGCTAAGTTAGAACATGTGAACAGTGTCACTCAAAGCTATATTCAGATATAAGACTTTCACAAGCGCTCTATACATGAACTGTAAGGGGTCGTTTGGTAGGGTTATAAGATAATGCAAAATATAGTGTAGTAGTAATGCTTGTATTACTTATGCTTGCATTAATTATAAAGAGAAGAAATATTTCTAATGCATTATTTGGTTTGGCGTATTAAAAATAGCATGCATTGCATAATTTTTTAAAAGATTTTATTACATAGATACCCTCCACAAATATGGTGGAAAAGATGTAAAAAAAAAAAAAAAGGTTTTAAGGGGCATCTAGGTCTTTAACCATGCTAATGCATAGATTAAATCCCCTTGCATTACTAACACCTAGAAATCCACGGTATTCGTACACAATAGAGCGTAAGCATTAGTTATACTTAGCATGAAAAAGTGTACCAAACAAGGTACTACTAATACACCTAGTTAATGCATGCATTATTTTTGCTAATACACTCTACCAAACGACCCCTAATAATCTAACCCATTCCAATTCCCAAGGCATCATGTATTCATTTGAACACCCCTCCCCCCCCCCCCCCTCCTTTAAACATTTCTATACGGAGAAGAGTCTTGGTGGACAGTAAATATTGTCTCACGAGTTCAAGCAATGGAAACAACCTCTTGCAAAATGCAAGTTAAGGAAGTATATAATAGATGCAATTTGGCCTAACCCTTTCCTGGATCCATGGGTAGAGGGTTTTTAGTATTGTTGAGTCCCACATCAGTGGGATAAGGAGAGTACAAACACTCTATATGGTCTTGGGATATCCTTTCTTCATGAGCTAGATTTTGGGGTTGAGTTAGGTCCAAGGTCTATTTAACAAGTACATTTGGCTACCCTTTTCTTATTGGGAAAAGGGGCAAGGTTCTAGTGCATGAATAGCTATTTAAGATGAACCAAATTATATATGCATTGTAAAAATCACAATATAAGTTGCAGTAAATGGTCTAACCATGTAAATGATCCTCTAAAGAACCCAATGGCATAAACTCGTAAACAAGGAGGCGTTGGTCCCCATCTGCACAATAACCAATCAGGTTAACAAGATTTGGATGATGTAGTAGGCTAAGCATCAGAACCTCCACCAGAAACTCCCTATTCCCTTGAAGACCATTGCGGTCAAGCTGTTTAACAGCAACCACCTGCAAAGAGACCATTCCAACACAACAACAGTGAAATTGCAAGTCAGTGTGCCATTGAAGATTTTGACATTTAAATATTTCTTTCCTAAGCTAACATATGTTTCTCTAAATAGTTATCCTATGCTAACATTTGCTAAATCTAACCTAAAGTTGGCTAATGATTTGCTTCTGCATTACAGAGTTACATGTTAATAAAGTAACACCTACCTGTCCGGTGCTTTCCAGCCGACCTTTGTAAACACGTCCAAATCCACCTTCACCAAGCAAACATTCAGGCCTAAAGTTTTTCGTTGCAGCAGCAAGCTCACGAAATGTGAATGTCTGCGCAGCGATATGTGCTGTTGGTCCATCTTTTGGGACAGCTGGATCTTTCTTAGGATCATGACTTCCATGAGACTTTGATTTATCTGTATATAAGAAACTATTAGTTTTTTTAAAGGAAGAATGGGGCAGCAAAAAGATTGAAAAAGTCTCTCAATGGATTGAAGCTTTCAATAATTTTATTTTTTTGAGAAGGAGCTTTCAATAATTTTATTAAGCATTGAGGGGCTTTAAATAACCAACATATAATAAAAATCTGCATAATTTGAAATTTAAAATAACCTAAAATATCTCAACACAATTAAACAACCTAACTAAAATTTAAAATTCAAATTTTTCTTAAACTAAATAACTTATTTTGCTAAAAACTAGTGCAGCAACTAAAAGCAAATTTCAACACTCCTCCTTTGCTTTAGTTACTGCAATTTAAAAAAGTAGCTCCTCCTCAATTTCTACTTCCGCTGCTTGTGTTTGAGAATTATTTTTAAGCTTGCACACTTTTGTAACATGACCGGATTGTTTGCAATTTCTACATATTGCATCAGGTCTCCACCAACAAAATCTTTCCAAGTGTATTTTTCTTTTGCAATATTTGTAAAGAGGATAATTGCCTTTTTCTTTTCTGCTTTGTGCATAAAGAGCACTTTCAGCAACATTGTTTTGTCTGAAAGCTCTTCTTTGCTCTTGTGCTTGAAAAGTACTTACTAATTCTTCAACAGATATATAGTAGAGAGATCTTTAGACTCTTCCAAAGATGAAATTTTAGACTCGAATCTCTCTGGAATTGTCACAAGAATTTTTTCTACGATTCTATCATCTTTGAAATCCTCGCCAAGCAACCTCATTTTATTAACAATCAAAGAAATCTTGTCAGAATAGTTAACAATAGTTTCATTCTCCTGCATCCTAAGAGATTCAAAATCCCTTTTCAAATTCAAAATTTGAATTGGTCTAACTCGATCACTTCCCTAGTGTTCTTTTTTTAGTTTTTTCCAAGCTTCTTTTAATGTCTCACAAGCAATAATTTTAGAAAAAATTGAATCCGCAACTGAATTTTGAATTACAGTTTTGGCTTTGAATTTTTTGGTTTTTTCATCTGAATGAGCTGTAATCTGAGCAAGAGTGGGATTTGCAGGGAGAGATTGTAAGGGTATATCTTCGATCACAACTTCCCACAAATCATAGGCTTCAAGATATGATTTCATTTTTACTGACCAAATCTGATAGTTTTCACCAATGAAAATTTTTGGGGCATTCAAGGAGAGACTACTACTTGCCATTTCAAGTTAAAAATTGGTTAAGAAATAGCCTATGCTTTGAAAAAAACACGGGTTAAAAATAGCCCTGACGGGTTAAAATGGATTGAAAAATAGCCCTTGCGGGTTAAAAGTAGCCCTGATGGGTTAAAAAGATAGCCTTTGCGGGTTGAAAATGATATGGTAGTTCTTTGGATTTACTCACAGATCCCCTAAGATCAATGAGGCTCTTGATACCACTATTAGTTTTTTTAAAGGAAGAATGGGGCAGCAAAAAGACTGAAAAAGTCACTCAATGAATTGAAACTTTCAATAATTTTATTAAGCATTGAGGGGTTTTAAATAGCCGACATAAAATAAAAATCTGCATAATTTGAAATTTAAAATAACCTAAAATATCACAACAATTAAACAACCTAACTAAAATTTAAAATTCAAATTTATCTTAAACTAAATAACCTATTTTGCTAAAAACTAGTGCAGCAACTAAAAGCAAATTTCAACAAAAACAAACATCGAGCTAGTACCAATAAAGAAGAAAAAGTAACGAGTCAACTTGCAAAATGATCCATTGACATTTTTAACTGCAAAAAGAGCATTTCTTTTATAAGCTACAATAGAATGAGCATAACTCTACATTTATCATGATGGTTCACTAAGCTTTCAGGCTCTACTGTTTTATAAGAATCTAAATTCTGACAGATTCATTGGAATCTGCCGGTCCTTTTGAATCCAAACTCACAACATTCTTATTGACACATTACCAGCCTGTTCAGGTAGTATACATATTCCTCATTGTTGATAAGAAGTAGACCTTAACGAATTTGTCATACCATGGTTTAAGATTGAAGTTCTTCTCTTCCCAATTAATAATTCAAGAGTTCTCCAAGTTAGAATTGCTTCTGAAGTTAACACGACTTTCACTTTCATCTACTTGAAAGCCCTCTCTCCCCACACATCCACCCACCTCTCTCTCTCAGACACAAAAAAAATCCCACAATTACATACCTAGTGTCATTACACAAGTGAAGTTTGGGGAAGGTAAGATCTACGCAAACCTTACCCCTTCCTTTGTTGGGGGTAAAGAGGCGGTTCCCAATAGATCCTAAAAAGGAAGCAAAAATGTCCACTTTTGCAGTCAAATGTTCTAATAGAGCCTATTTTCTCATAGTATACAATATTTCTGACTAATTCAAACAATTTTTTAAATAATTAGAACAAGCGACAGATCTCTCAAATGTACAGCAGCATTACTGAAGGATAAAAAAGAAAAAATATATATAAAAAGAACCATGAAGAGCCAACCAAATCTGTAACAACCCCTTGCTAAAATACCACAAAAACTCAGATCAAGTCCCAAAATAGCACTGGAAAAACCAAAATTGGATATAACCAAAGCAAACATCAGAAAAAATAGTGTACACACCTGAATTAACTTTTGTTAAATGGATAGACTGAGCAGCAGAAGCATCCTTGAAAGACTCCTTTTTTACCTCACCATTTCCAGTTTCCTTGTTTGATGATCCAAAGCAAGGAAAACACCCACCCATATCAAATCTACACAAATCAAACAAAACCCAAGAGAATCCACTTCACAAAATTCTATATACAATCAATCTGTGTACTTGTTGCCTTCACCATTTCACCAGAATTTTCCAATAGATATTCTTCATCCATGAGCCACTCATCAGTGACCCAAATGAGCTCAACAACAACAAAGATCAACACCTTCCAATTTCAGACAAAGTAGATCAACAAATTCAAGAAAATTGATGGTTAAAGAAAAGCAGAAACAAAGGCAAAATCTTTGGCTTTTATTATAAAATAAAATAATAAAAATTGGATTTTATGGCTATATATATATAAGGAAATAAAATTAATTTATTGCGAGGGTAAAAAGAAACAAAAATTAATTAGGTGTATCTTTATCTTGTGTTTAAAATGATCTTCTTGGAATTGTAATCCCATTCACCAAGGGCACAAATAGGATAATGGATATAATTTAGGGGCAAAAGTGAAATATAAATTATTTATTATATATTTATGTATAGAGTTAATTGCTTTTGTTAGGTAAGAGAAAGTTGACGTAACTTTGATCTTTTTGTCTTTGTTGTTGTAGTATTTTCTATACTTTCTTTCCACTTTTATATATACCAAAACTCTATGCATGTTTCTTTTAAAGATATTTAACAAATGAAGAAACAAAATACATGAAAAACTAAATTAATCCATGATTTTTCAGAAGATAATTTAAGTTTGTGGGACTCATTATTTAAGAAGATTTAAGCTTGAGGGTCTTATTACCCCCATAAATCTGTTCGAAAGGGCATTCATATCACTTTCGTCACCTTTGTGCGTGAATATTATTTACAAGGTTATTTATTTTAGAAAAACTGTCTATGGATTTTTGAGACGAGTGTTTTCAGAAAACATTTCTACCTTTGAGGTAGTGGTAAGGTTTGTGTACATTCCACCCTCCCCAGATCCTACTGGTGGGATTTCACTAGGTATATTGTTGTTGTTGTATCTACGATGGAGATTATTTTTATACGAAAAATGTAACGATAATGATATTTTCAAACAAAAAAATATAGCAATAATTTATTTTAAATGATTATGAATATCCTTAACTTATTTTTTTCTAAAAAAAAAATATTTATCTTACTACCAATTGCTTCAAAATAAAGATGGGTTAATTTTACTCTTGAATTATTTGAAATAGGAAACCTTTTCTTTCGGTTTTTAAAAAAAAATTGTGTTTTTCAAAAGGTGGGAGGGGGAGTAGGGGTGAATGTGTGAAACATATAAGAAAATAAGTGGTATAAGTACTTCCTATTTTTAATAAAAATAAAATAATGCTATCTTTTTCCATTGTGGTTGCTTATATCTTAGATATGAATTTTTATTTCTAAATATGATATCTGTGAGATCTCAGATTTCTTATCTTTCATAATATACATAGTGTGACATGTTATATAAGGCGTATATGATTTAATATAGTATCTAAGGGTAATAAGACTAAAATGAGTGGTAAAATCAAGGAGTTAAATTTTAAGGTCAAAAGAATCCCTTAAACACATCTTCGGGGTTAAAGAAATGGCTCAAGTAGCACCCCGCTCTTTCGGAAGGTTTAAATTAAGAATGGCATACATGAACAAACATAGTTACATAGGATATATAAAGAAAATTAATAATTGGATATGGTATTTAGTAAAAGAAAAGTTAAAATATGAAAACTATCAAAAAGTCTTAGAAAAACATATAATACAAATAAAAGAATTAATAGCCTCAGAAACAGACCCTGAAACATTAGAA
>JBCEWC010004533.1:0-27045 GCA_038996855.1 Solanum aculeatissimum
CCGCAGGTTGGTCTTGAAGAAAAATGTGCCTATTATGTTGTTAAGAAATTTGGATGCTTCCAATGGCTTATGTAATGACACAAGAATGATATGCAGAGGTTTTGATAACAACATCATACATGCAGAAATAATGAGGAGTCAAAATGCATGCTAACAAACATGTGTTTATCCCGAGAATCCAACTATCACCTCCTGAAAATGAAGGTTACCCTTTCAAATTCATTAGAAAATAATTTCCAATACGATTATGGTTTTCAATGACGATAAATAAAGTACAAGGACAAACAATACCAAATATTGGACTATACTTGCCACTACACATTTTTTACATGGACAATTATATATTGCACTCTCAAGGGGAATATTGATGTCAACAACAATGGTTTTGGTCATGACAGAGCAGCCAAAGCGAAAAAAGGGAACATATACCAAGAACATTGTCTACAAAGAAATATTAGGTCATATGCAATTACCTGAAAAAATGTGTCATTTACACTTACAAATATATTATAACTAGCTAACATCAAATATTTGTGTTTGCAGATTTAGAAGATTCACAATTACATTAAGTTCAACTGATTGATTGAAAATAAATGGAGGGGTTTGATGATGATCATCGATTGAAAGAGGAGGAGGAGATGATTGAGGAGAGTAGTGATGATTGTACTTTGGAAGACGAAGGACCCGATGATTACCGGAGAGGAGGTTATCATGTCGTCCATATAGGTGATACCTTCAAGGACGGCTAATATATTGTCTAGAGCAAGCTGAATTTCAGCTTTTAAAGTTGCATAATTTTTATTTATAATAATAATGCTCTCTACCAGATACACTATATTTAGCCATAAATGTATTCCATTTGTGAATTATTTTGAAAATAATTACTTTAAATTCATGATACACGTGCAACGCACGTACTGTAAACTAGTAATAACTGAAATGTGTGTATTAAAAGCAAATTGTATATGCAATATGTATGATAAATGTATTATACTTATTTTGGTAAAAAATTACACTATGTATTAAAAACAAATTATGCATATAACATAGATGTATTACATTATATATAAAAATAATCTCAAATGATGTGTGAAAACGATCCATACAGTCAGATTCACTTCAAAAGTGATGCTTCACAAGAATATTAACTAACATCAAATGTGTCCTTTTTTATTTAATTTCTTCCTTTTTGACTTTATATTCCCAACCCAATTTTTTAAAAATTTATGAATATTGATTGGAATTTAGGTGTGATGAAATATCAATTGTGCACTGTTTCTTCGCCACCTTGCGTATATTGTTCTTCATCTGCCTTTGGTATTGCATCTAACATTTTGACGAGCATTAATGCCCATGCCTTTAAATAGGTCAGCAATTCTTTACTCTTTAAGTTCAACGATGATTAGGTATTAATTTTTTCTCTTTAAATTCAAAAAAATCATAACTCTTCGAAAAAGTCACAACAATTCAAAAAAGTCACAACTCCTTGTAAAAGTCACAACCTTTTAAAAAAGAACAATCCTTCAATTAATCTCTTTAGAAAAATCACAACCCATAAAAAAAGTCACAATCATTTGGAAAAGTCACAATCATTCGAAAAAGTCACAACTCTTCTAAAAAGTCACAATTTTTTTTTTAAAATCACAACCTTTCGAAAAAGTCACAACCCTTCGAAAAAGTAACAGCTCCTCGAAAGAGTCACAACTCTTTGGAAAAGTCACAACCTTTCAAAAAAGTCACAATTCTTTTAATGTGAAAAATTATCTGCGTTCAATATAATATAATATAATTAGATAAAATATATACTAAATTGATTTTTAAGTTGGAGTTATTATATTAACACCTTTAGAAAATTAAAGTTACAATCCTTCAAAAAGTCACAACTCTTAGGAAAAGTCACAACTCTTCGAAAAAGTCACAATCCTTCGAAAAAGCCACAACCCTTCGAAAATGTCATAACTCTTCGAAAAAATCATAACCCTTCGTAAAAGTCACAACCCTTCGAAAAAGTCACAATCCTTCGATGTTAAAAATTATCTTCTTTCAATATAATATAATATAATTAAATAAATATAATACAAAATATAAAAAAAATATACTAAATTGACTTTTAAGTTGGGGGTATTATAGTAATTTAATATTTAAGTTTGGGAGTTCAAGCACTATTGAAAAACCAATTATATCGAGAAATAATGTTATAATCCAAAAATATAATTGAAGATAACTAGGACTTTAGCAATATTATTCATAATGCTAAATTTTCTATATAGAAAGAATTTAATAACTTTATTAATTTTAACATTACGATATATATAAACTTAATTAAATTGCTTATAACCACGCGAAGCGCGGACTAATTACCTAGTTTAGACATAAATCTGTCAATAACAGTGTATTTTCACCTTGTTGAAACTTGAGGTGTGAGCTAAACAAGCAGTGTGCGTTCGGATCCATGGAAATCATAAAAGGAACGACACGAACACTAAGAAAAGAAGCTTTAAAAGCAAGAGGAACAAGGTTATCCACAAGACAGCGGCTAAATCCTTCATAGCAACAAGTTTGATGCCGATGCTATGCACAAGAATTTGATTAAGGACTCTGAAGCTCAGTATTTTACAGCTAATACAAGTATATATCCTGTGAAAAGTTAGTGCCCAGGACACAACCAAGACCTGCTAGGAGCATATCAGATTGCATATGTCCTGAATCCTTGCCTCTGAAATGTTGGTGAAAGGAAAAACTCTGAATCTACCAGTATTTGGACAACTCAACGTCAGATGTTCCGAGAAGACCATCTTCTGCAATATGCAATACAAGAATTAAATCGCCACTTGTAAGTCTGCTTCTAACATACTAGTTAAATTGCAGAAGAATAAAAAGTGCACCCAAATTTGAGCTTGATTTGTAGTGGTAGAAGTAATAACCAACATGAGCACAGGACAAAAAGGATTATGACTACTAGGAAAAACAAATTTCCTGCTAGGTGGTCAAAAAATGACCACCACAAAGAGTAAGCAAACGATGCCAATTACAAGATGTTCTCTAACTATGGAACATTAGCAAAGCTGAAATGAAAGATAAAAGGTGGTCCAGGATTACGCAAAATTTGTTCTGGCAAAGTACCAGCCTTGTAAATTACCCTAATCAAAGCATCACCAACGGTTAGACCAATAATCATGTCATTGGTAGTGGGGATGGAGGGAGCAATCTTTAAAAGTGAAGAACCAAAAATCTTCTTAGTTAATAAACAACCTAATACAATCACTAATATATCCACAGTGCTACTTTCATCATGTATGTGATGTTATAATTGCTTGAAACAACAGTTATGTCAAAGATGATATGAAAGAATATAAAAGTGAAGATTATTTTTCTTGTCTTAAGGTAACATCCCCCTTGAACTAGCAAACACTTGATCTGTTTCTCATTTCAGTCCAATGATGTTACGTAATGTATAATTTCATGTTTACTTTTGCATATCCTATTTCTTCTCAGACAAAAAATTACTTTTCCATTCTCAAAATAGGATAAAGTATAACCAGATACCTCACAATGAAATGCCTTGTCAGTGCAGCTCCACCATTTGGATGGAATGCAATCAAAGTAGTGACACCAGCTACAGTACTTGTTAATGTCAATGTCATGCATAACTGCCATTATAATTCCTGCAAGCCTGCATTTGGAGTGACAGCAAGTCAAGTTATTATCTTAGACAACTATAACTAGCCTAAGCAACAGTTCATGGTGAAATTGGATGCAAAGAAAAATGGAGCAAGATAAAACCATACAAGCTTCATACAGAGATGGAAACTCACAAAAAACCAAAGACAACAAGAGCAGCACTCCTCAGAACAGGCTTGTCCAAACTGTTCCTACATTTGACAATGTCCTTGGCATCAAAGTCAAATAGGCCTCCCTTATTTCGAGATAGTTTCTCTTGTTGAGGCTTGAACAGGAGCACAAACCCCAGAAGGAATCCTGACATAAATCCTCCAACATTAGCAAAATTATTGATGTAAGGTACCAGTCCGAGGACAAGATTAGTCATCAGGATTGTCAGGGTAGCCAAAAGCCCTGCAAACTGCAATAAAAAGTGGGAAGATGACATTCCATACAATATGACAGCTGAGATGAGAGGAAAAAATCTATAAGATATCAGGACCTTATTGGTATATGATTTCCAATTCCTGATGAGGCCAGAGAGCAGTGTACCAAGCAATCCAACCAATGCACCAGAGGAACAAACTGATGGCCGATCTTGAATGAAAATAGAAGCAAAAAGACTACCAGTAATTGCTGACAGTATGTAGACAACTCCAATCCTTACTGCAGAAATAGAAGCATCAATCCAAGATCCAATAAAAAACTCTCAATGAAAGGATATATTATAGAATATTCTTACATGGTCCAAATTCTTGCTCCAAGTGAAGCCCCACAAAGATTACTGAGGACAAGTTGATGATCAGATGAAAAAGGCCTGCATGCAACCATGGGCTTGTGAAGATACGCCACAGTTGTTGATTATTAGTCAACAAAGTCTTCTGAAGTGCTCCAATTTCATCCAACCTACATTGGCAAAAGATTGCATATCTGTTACTGGCAGCAGAACTTCCTCAACATAATATCATGTGCAAGACATAGTGCACAGCTCAATAGTTCTTTTGATGCACAGTTGGAAAAATAACATGTTAATATTAACATGATAGGATAATATGCCTAGTAAATAACCTCAAGAATAAAATAGGTACAGCAATTTTTAAAGCAGATAGGAAAAACAGATAAATGTTAACTTGTTTGAGAGGGATCTAGAGATCAATATGTTAGCAAACATGGACCATGGATTATAGATTCACTAAGGCCTGAAGAACTGCAATATGGAGAAGCCAGCGATTCCACAAAGAACCAAGAAATATTTCAGAAACAGTCCATCACATGTGTATATATGCAAAGCACGTGTGTTTATGCAATAAAATGGTAAAACCAATTGCCGACATGAAGAATATATAAGACTGACATTTGAAACTATAGATTTCTCAGGAGCAAAGCACCGATTGCCGCCATAAACTACATTTTCAGGAGATAAGGATAAATATAGATCTCAATAAACACCGTAGCCACAACAACTAGTGCAGATGTACAAGTATCCAAACTCAAATTCAAGCAACAGTTCATATTGATAGCAACCTTTCTTCAATAATACATCAAATTCACCACAGTTGATTCAATGTTCATACATTTCAAACGATGCATTGAAATTTGAGGTCTTCTATAAACCAGTAAAATCTAAAATAATAGAATCTGAATTTCAAGAAAAATAAGACAAGAAATAGAATGATTAGTGAAGAAGAAAGAACTGACGCAGAAGCAGAGGGACCGAGCAGAGGATTCTCGGAAAGAGGCTGAAAAGAGAACCTACGGAGAGGTTTTAGGGCACAATCTCCATGAGAATTCTCCCAACAGTCATTAACAATCATTGTAATTATGAAAGCACCCAAGTGAACGATCACAAAGAGAGAAATGATCCATGTGTTTGCTCTCTTCTGAGACAACGGCCTATAAATGGGGAATGGGACTTTGTCTTCTTTGAGTATCTCGTCGGCAGTCATCTCAGTGGAGAATGCCGACGCCGTTGGGGGCCATTGTTGCTTAATTTCCACCTGGGTTTGGAATTTCGAATTATCTGCCATTATTTCCTGTGAGTATGAGAGAGAGAGAAATTGTATTTGTAGTTTTAAACATTTCGTCGGTTGGGTTACTCGAATTAAACTTGAGAGGGGGTGGCAAGTTGGGAATGATCCATGTAGAAAGCGTTTTGCGATTCGGGAGTGGTGGTTGTTTGGGTTGCGGGGTTGGCGGGAAGAATGAAGCGGCCAATAAGAGTAAAAAACAAAAAAGAGGAAAATGGAACCGTAGAGCTACCACACTTTTAAGGGCTTTTTTAAAAAATAAAGAAAAAAGAAAATCCACACTATATTCGATATTTATATTAGAGTTCAATTTAATTCAAATTCACGTAGAAAAGTTTTATATTTGGGGGACAAAGCATCACTTCCTAACAAAGGTGATTTCGTATCCAAGTGAACTTGAAAGAGTACTTACTACTTTACCATAACCCTTCGTTTGATTTAGTTACACTTATTTTTATTTTTGTAAAGTCCAGGACCGTATTAACAAGTTGGGGAGCCTAAAGTTAAACTTTATAGAAACACTTTGTTATTTAAGGTGGCATATAAATTAAATAATTATTACATACTTGTGTAATCCTATAAATAAGGTGTGGAGAGGTAAGATATATGCGGACATTATGAAGTAAAAATGTAAACAATTTAAATTTTTAATTAAAAACATATAATATAAAGTTAGAATAATACAATCTGACTAAAAAAATTTAAAAATTTATATAATGATATTGAAATAATATCACACTGAATTTGATAAGTTGATATGTTAACAATAAAATAGTGTTGATTAGTTTTAGTGATTGAAATTTGAGGAAGACACCAACAAATAAATTTGATCTTTATATAAACACACAAAAATAGATTTTGCATAATGTAGAAAGTTTGACCGTTCGAGAGACATTAGAATATTCAATATTGAGAAAATAAAAATAGTGAAAGAAAAATGTAAAAAATAAATACTCCCTCCATCCCATTTTATGTAACACCAGTTGAGTTGACACGATGTTTAAGGAAAAAAAGAAGACTTTTGAAACTTGTGGTCTAAAATGATTCTTATATATTTGTGTGACTGAGAATCATTTCATTAAGGGTAAAAATGAAATTTTAAAATTAAATTATTTCTAATTAGAGTAAAGTGATATTCTTTTTGGGGCGGACTAAAAAGAAAAATGTGCCACATAAAATGGGACAGAGGAAGTATATCATGATAATCGTTAGAATATAAATGAGACATCAAAATAGATTATCATATAACAAAAAAATGTTACAATTAATTAAACACTATTCTATTTCTCAATTATTATAACTATCCCTATGTCAAATAAGGCAAAAGAAATAATTATTCGATTTTCTATCTTTTTTTTTAAAAAAAAAATTATCGATACATGATACTTTTTTAACTATATATACATATATATACACATATGGGAGAAAGTAAGGGCCCTAAAAAATTGGGACCCAAAGCCATTATTTTAGTGACTTTATGATAGATATTACCTGGGTAAAGTCCACAATCAATTAAAAATGCATGAAGTAGAACATGCAAAAATGCTTGATATTTAGCTTTCATAAGCAAATAATTCAGATCATAATATTTAATTCACTAGAGAATTTTCAACTTTAATTATGCACGTCAAAAGTTATTTTCATAGTAAGTAAACTTAAAAAAATATATCAACTTTAAGTATAAATTAAATAGCTGCCTCAAAAGTGGATATTAGTGGACTTCACATCATCTTCTTAAGTTGAGCATTGACATTAATACAACTATTAGCTTGCTTCAGAATTCATATAAAAAATTATTTTTTGATGGTTCATTGATTGTTAATGCAAGTAGTTCTTGAGAAGTGTTGAGATTAGTAAGAGTGGTTCTATCAATAAAAGCAAGAGATAGCAGTGTACTTATTTCTTCCACAAATTTGACATAAATTTATTTGTGTGTAGCAATGAGACTATCATAATTTTTTTTATATATTAATTTGCTTATTCAATCGAAATTCTTTAACCTTGATAGATTGTAGGTAATTAATCCTAATAACTCTTCCAAATTTATTTGATCAAAGAAAAATCAATAATAATTTCAGTTAATCAACTTCTCACTAAGACACCCTTTTTTCCTTTTCTATAGACTTAGGATTGATAATTTCTTCATCCTCTTTACTTGTTGCCAAAGCTTTGATATTATGAAAAAGATTATAGAATAATATTGAATGTAAAAATAGAGCTATTTGAGGTCATTTTATATGATGGACAAACATAAATATTTCTGAAATAAAGAATTTACAATGTCTTATTCATTGTTTGGTTATTAATTCTAAAATTTATCATAATAAGCTATTTTTGCTAAAGAGTAGAATAATAATATTGAAATTAGTTATCTCAGTAATGAAAATAAAACAAATACCCTTAAGGTGCTAAATAAAGTAAAGAATATTTTGTAAACAAACAACTTCTTACAAATTATGAAATGCACGTTATTTTAAATACAACAAATCAAACTAACAATGAGAAATAATATCAATGTAACTAATCCAACAAACTAATTTTACATAACTTGTCCTCAAGCCAAACAATCTCTTTATGTTGTCTTTTCTTCCTTCTATACGTGAGAAAGCAACTTCATTATATAGTCATGCATTCCCTGTTTAGTTTGGGATTAGATATTTACAAGTAAGAGATGGTACTGTAACTGCTTTTTCCATAAATTTTATTGAATTTGCATGTCCTACAATATAATAAAACTTTATTTATAATGATATTTTTTTTTCGTACAGCTAAAAACAACTTATGAATTATCTATATGAGCTTAGTAAAGGTATAGTTCTGATGCTTCGACTTATCTTTATCACTTTAATTTTTTTGGATAATGTATATCTAGACATAATTGATATGAGCTTGATCTAAATTTTCCCTAGTTCTATAATAATAGATTTTGATATTAAAGGGTTAAACAAGAAAGTAATTAAGGTTTATGATATGATTTTAAAAAAGATGCATATTCTTTCGTTAGAGGTTATTTCATTAAAGCATGTTGAATAATCTAGTATGAAATAAGAAAATTTTCAACAGTTTCATTCTCAATTATCCAAATTTCACTTTTTTCTTCATTATCACAAACTCTCAATGTGAGTCTCAAGTTATGATTATCTAACACCATTTCAATAATGAATCATCAAGTGCATAAGCCAAAACATCGATACTCTACATGTCCATTTCTTGGATCATCTAATAGTAAAATATGAGATTTCGGCATGAAAATAGATGTAAACATAACTATAACCTTTTGTCCTATATACAAATTTAAAATGACTTAAAATAGAGATAAGATGGTTATGACTGGAAGTCCAATTTTTTTTAGCTTTGCATGAACAACTTCTTGATTTCTAAGTCCCTCCTAGTTTGGATGAAAATGAAGTAGATATTGAACATGTATTTCATCCATTATAAGAAGATTAACAAAATAATGCGAGTACCGTCTAATTATCAAATTTTGATTTATTTGAACTTTACCTTCTATGAGAACTAAATCACCTGCCAAGAGTTTAAGCAAGGGAGATTGATCTACATCATTAGGCCCTACAATAGCAACTCTGAGTCACTTTATCAATTTCGACATTAACATTAGAGATTTTGAAGTTTCATCGATTATGATAACTAAAGTTGACCTTAATTAGTTGAAGAAGTGGAGGCGTCACTTTTGTAGGCTTAGGGAACTAGAACTCCATGTTGTATTCCCTCCACTTTTGGGGGCGTTGGTTGAGTTTCATCTTCATCAACTCTAATTTTTTTTCTTTTCCTTTGATTCTTTGGCAGAAATAAATTTAACTCGATCTTTTACCTTCTTTAAGACCTTGAAGGTTATTTTTAGTACTTTCAAAAAAATTATTATTTTATCCTTCTCGATAGTTATTTTGAGTAATATTTGGTTCGTTTATGTTTAAGTTTTAAAATTTTTATTGAAAAGTTGAGAATTTTTGAAGTATTTGAATTTGAAGGCTTAAGTTGTTCTAAAGTGATTTTTGGTATCAACTAAAACAACGAGCCTTAGAATGTTTGCACAACTGAAAGAGAATTTGAAGCAAGATCGGTAACAAAATAAGAATGAGGAGCAGGAAGCCACTCCATTGAGGGGTTGTGCAGCTACATGCTTAGGTTTCCATCTATTGCAGTTATCTATGCGGGAATAAATTCATCCGTCAAACCTGCCATTTGTATGCACCTGAACATATTTAATCGGCATAAGCGACTTCGCACTGTTATAGACTCTAGTTAGGACTTAGATATGAACACCCCCTTCATTAGGATCCACCCTAAAGTTTGGAATTTCATCAGTTTCATCATCTATGAAATAAAGAATTTGATCTAGGAGCATCATCATTTTCTATTTTGGAGTTCTTTTGTAATATGAGATCTTAAGCTAAAAGTTTAAGTTATTTTGGATCATTGTTTGAGTTTGACCAATATTCAGAGTTCAGATGCCCAGAATATAATTTTGAAGATTTTGTTAGATTTAAGAGACGATTTTAGGTCTAGAAAGATGTAATGACTTTGTTGGTCATTTTTGAGCTTATTTATGAAAATTATTATTTTGCCCTTTCCTAAGTTGCTTCACACGTATTTGAACTATCTGTGCTGTTGGAACTGAGATACTGTGTTTTCAAAGTAAAAAATATGAGTTTTGACATTTTTGAAAGCTAAGTTGTTGAAAAAAGTGAGTTTTTATACCATTACGAGTTTCGAGTATCGGATAAAAAATACATTGATTCCATTAGCTCCAGAACGTCCAATCTAGTTTAGGAGAAGTTACAGAATTGAATTCAGAGTAAAAATAGAGATTTCGGGCCCAACGTTGTATTTTCAATTATTTCCGAAGCCAAAGTTTGACTTTGGTCAATATTTGGAGTTTGGAAGCTTGAATTGAAATTTTGATAGTTCTAGTAGTTCCAGATGGTGAAACTAATGCTAGAAATAGTTTCATTATACTTTTTAGAGTTTCCGAGGACAATTTTGATATTTTTGAGTTCCAAACTAATTTTATCGAGCTTTATTGGTAACTGTGTCAAGGAGACCCTGAAATCAAATATGATTATTCCATTGAGTCCGAATCACTATTTTTTGGTATGGATACATATTTGATTTGTCTACTTTGATTTTCGAATGAACCCCGGGGGTCCGTTTTGAGTTGAATTTATAGTTGATTTTGCTGGTCTATGGAAAATTTGGTGCAACTATCTAGTGTACTCCGAGTTTGCGCCATGTAGCTTTGCCTTCGCGAAGGTATACCTCTTCCCTTCTTCGTGTTCACAGACAAGGCCTTTGCATTTGTGAAGGTCAGATATGTAAACCCTCTACATTCGTGGGCTCTGATGTGCTGTCGAAATACAACACTTTTGATGCTTAAAACTTGGAATTTTGTGTGTTCTCAAAGTGATGTGAGTAGATTTGATATGTTTTTATGTTTGTTTTGTAGGATTATAGGGTTGACACGATTTTTGGGCCAAGTGTGCTAAAATTGCAGATTTTTATGATCCACGAAACACTTTAGGGGTGGTGGAAAATTTCAAGGGCCGTAGAAGTGATCTCATAGCAAATTCCAGTGAAGGGGAGATTTTCTAAACAAGACTCTACGAATATGCAGATGAGCTGTAAAATATTCTACGAGTCGTAGAGTTGAGGTCCTACCCTGAGGACAAAAAAGTGGAGAAGTGTTGAAAGTTCATCAGACGAAATCCTCCATGGGCTGTAGAATCCTATACAACCCATAGATGGGTCTCATAGAAGACCACTCCAGTTTTGAATAAGAGGAGCATGAAACTCTAATTACGGGTCGTGGAACATTATATGTCCCGTAGAAGTTGCCCGTAGAGCTTGCCGACCTAGTTTTCCTATTTTTGTTTGGCTTTGTATTTTAGACATTATAAATATATTTTTAGATTATTTTTCGTTAAGTTTTTCAGAAGTTTAGGAAAAGTTTACAGATTTTAGGATTTCTAGAGAGAGAACATCAGAGAAATAATATTTTGTGTTCTTGATTCGTACTTGTGATTTCTATTGAAAAGTTGAATACCTCGTTCATAAATTCATTTGTGTAAGTGCTCAATTATGTTATTCTATATCATGATTCTTACATCTACACTGAGCATGAGTAGCTAAATCTACAACTAGGGTTGTGGGAACCATGAAGAACTAATAAAGTAAAATCGGATAATTTGTAACTCTTGGAAAGTGTGTATGAATGTATTAATTACTTCTCTTCATTTTGCATATTTTTTAACAGTGGCCAATGTTTGAACTCGCCTAGTGTTACTTGCTGGATCAAGGAGGTAATGAATAGGAAAAGAGAATAATTAACAAGATTCGATTGATGTTTTCTCATCTAATCAGCTAAACTGGATCAAGGGGAGGTTGTACTGGGACAATAGGTAAGGGTTAGTAATGTCACACTACGGAGATGGATCAAATCCCGTAGTGAAATTTATCTCTCACCTGGATCAAAGGGTTTGGTAAACTTAACTTATCGTTCTATATCTACATACTGAAAAAGATTACAATTATCTGGTAATATTGAGTTAGGGAACCATGGAGAACTCATCACCCTAGTTAACTCTTCTACTGATTTCACAACACTTGCACTAGTCTAGGTTTACTTTTCTTGCAATTACAAACCCCCCTTTTAGGGAGATAAGTAGGTTAATCTCTCCATTTTACTTTGAATTAATCAGAAGTCTACCATATTCCCTTTGGGTTCGACCCTAACCTTGGTTAGGTTATATATCTTGACAATGACCGCTTTAATCTTCAAAAGGGAGTTGTAGCTTGGGCGACATCAAGATTTTGGCGCTGTTGCCGGGGAATATGGCTAGACTTGTCCAATTCAAGTAGATTGAGAGTTAATCCTTATTTTCTTAATTTTATGTTTTTGCTACTTTTATTTTGTTTCAGCATGCATGTGTACTGTATGCAAAACACTCGAAGTCGAGAAAATACCTTGACTCCATTTAACCCAGAAATCCAAAGGACGCCCAGGAGAATGGCCCAGGATAATCTGAACAATGCTGCAAATGATGCGGTAAATACAACATAAAATCTGAACAATGACAATTACAACCCACCGCCACAAGTTCTACAAGCCGCAGCTAATCAATGGAATCAATGTCGTCTTGACCCTATGGTGATGGACGTCACAGGAGCTATTATGTTACCTCCACTGCCGAATGACACAAAGTTCATCCTGTCGAGTAGGTTACTCCAAATGCTGCAAAATCACGGGTTGTTCGCGGGCTTACCTTCAGAAGATCTACATAACCATCTACACAACATTGTGTTTCTCTGTAAGGGCATGATGGAAAATCAGAATCTGTCTATAGGTGCCGTTGGGCTCCACATTTTCCCACTTTCTCTGATAGGTAACGCAACGCGATGGTTATCTGAGATCTCATAGAATTCAATCACCACTTGGGCAGAATTGCAGAAGGCATTTTTGGAGAGGTACTTCTCAATCTCAAAGAAGCTAAAGTTGAAAGCTCAGATCAACAACTCTGAAAATGTCTCTAGTGATTCACATAGTACCACGTGGGAGAGGTTCAAAAAATTCTTGAGGAGTGTCCCAGACCACAAAATTACCGATGAAGCCCTGGTGGAGATCTTCTATAGATCCTTAGACAAAAATAGCCAAGCCGTTGCTGACACGATCATGGGAGGCTCATTTATAGATCGACCATTCCAAGAGGTTGCAGAAAGGATGGAAAGAGTGGTCAAGACAAACCGTGCATGGGGGACGAGAGATAAGTCAACTACAAAAAGCTTGTTCTCAGTCAGTACTAGTTCGGCGCAAGAAGAGGCAAGTGAGGAGGTGATGCAAAATCTTGCTCGAATTAATACAAATATGGAATTACTAATGAAGTAGCATCAAGAATGTGTGAATGCAATATCTCATCGATGTAACAACCTGAAAATTTCTGAATCTTGTGTTACTATTTGAGGGCTGATTTGAGTTGTCTTGGTTAGCTTATGAGTTCCTCGAGTCTCTCTTGCATGATCGTCTTGTAAGAAATCGCATTGGTTAAGTTTTGCTTGGTATCTTGTAGAGGTACTAACTTTAAACGGCCATAGCTTTTGGTACAAAATAAACTATGTGGACCACGACCTATCAAACTGAAGCTCTTTGAGTTATCTTTCTAACGCACTTGGTTTCACGAAATTTGGAGTTCAGAAGAAGAGGTTATGGCTAAGGCAGGACCACGGGCCGTGTGGGAGGCTCATAGACCGTGAACCGGTTCAGGTGATGAGGCAATAGGCATGCAAATTTTGAGCTTGGGCTCCAGGCCAAGGGAGGATCCACGGACCATTACACGGTCCATGTGAAGCCTCACGGTCCGCTAGTCAGACCGTGCGGGGTTCCAGTGAGTGGACAAGGGCTCTGAGCCAAGACCATGAGCCAAGTAAGACTCCACGGACCACTACACGGTCCATGTGAGGCTTCACGGTTCGTGTAGTGTAATGTATAGGTGACGTCTCAAATTTCCTATTCCTTGCAAAATTGGTGATTTTTTCCAAGTGAGGCCTCACGGATAGACTCACGGACCGTAAGTCACTACAGGTCTGTGTAGTCCACTTCGGCAGTGATAGTTTTCAGTTTTCTTTCACGTTTCATTAAGGGTTTAATGGTAATTTCTAATTTATCCTAGGGTCGTTTTAGTGCTTTAAAACTCTCCTAAACCCCTGATTTAATCCTATTCTTCAATATTCAAATCAAATTCCTCCAATTTGCTCTCAAGCACTCTTAAACCCCATTAAAGACTAAGCTTATGAATCAAGGGAAACTCAATCTTCTCCAATTGTTCTTATTTTTCTTGATTAATCAAGGTATGTGGGATTGATTCGTGGTTCCTCTTGCAACCATGAAGACCCAAAACTTTTCTTTCTTTAAATTTGATGAAATTTCAATTATGTTGAAATCAGTCTTTTTATTTATGAATGAATTAAATTAATTGAGTTGTGGGCTGTGTTTTAAGGTCGATTTTAAGATGAATTAAGCCCCTAATTGTTGGATTCCAATGACCTTACAAAGATTCAAGTTGCATGATCTTTTTGTTCTTCAATTCAAACATTGGTATTAAGAATTGTGTTTTGATTGATGATTTTCATTACGTTTGAATATGATACTATTCTTATGATGGTTTAAGTATTGATATCCAATACCCATGCTATTCAAGGATCATCCATGCATTGCATTTATGAGCATGAAAGGTTTGTTTGATGGAACTCTTGTTACAATTTGACTTGATTTTTGGTAAGACATGGGAATTGACTAGAATGTGATCACATCTCGTCTTGATATGGATTTATGAACATCTTGGGTGTTTTACGCCATCTTGTTATGACTAGAATGAGCTACTCCTATGCATTGGTCTATGGACATGATTCTTGAATTATTATTTGGTTTTTAGCCTAATTATGAAAAGTCTTGAAAGATGATTTGGGCTATCTAGCCAACTTTGCATTGCTTTGACTTGAAGTATTGAAATCTCTATTTTTTTAAAGTTTGTAAATATATATGTATTCCCATTGGATGAGACTTACACCAAGGGATTGGAGTCGGGGTGGACTATCTCCAAAGGTCCATACTTCTTTCTGTCAAACCATGTGCCAACATGGGTGTTCTCCCTTATTGGTATTGACTTGTATTCCCCCTTTATAGGGTTGACTTGGGACCTACCTGACAATTAGTCCAATTCCAAGTAGTAGCTCACTTGGTCTCTCTCTTGTTATCGGTTGAGGTCACATCCCCGCTAAGAATATGTAGGTTTGCATTCATGCATCATGGCACTTAATGGCATATTGTTATGGTATCTTCCCTTGTTTATACATATTCCTTCTATACTTATATGTGCCCTCGTAATCTAGCTTTACGGTAGGCCCATATGCTTTGCATGCCTGCATACTTAGTGTATTATATGTACTAACCCATACTCTTGTCTACATGATCTAACCATGTAGGGATCGGAGACGATATTCATCTACCGTTGGACGACTAGTTGAGATCACAGACTCGTTGCTTGTGGTGAGCCCTTTATTTCAAGGGCGACGCTTACTTTATTCTAGCTTATGTTTTATTTTATTTTGTTGTCTATCTTGTGACTTGAGGGTGAGGTCGAACTATGTCGAGGCCCCCGTCTTATTCTTTTAGAGACATTGTTGGATACTTATCGGATTATATTTTATGCGGTACTATGTGTTTATTTGAGATGTTATGATTATCTACGTTTTGCTATGGTTATTTATGTTTGATTATGCTTACGATTATGTTATTATGATTTGTTGGATGGGAATGTGCTCATGTGAAAAGTTTCTAACCCTTCTTGCCCCCACAACTTGAGTCATACTTACCCGCCCCTTAGAACATAATTGCTATGTGCTATGTAATTCATGCTTATCCTATTCCCGACAACATCCTCATAGCTTGAGTCCAAAGCACCAAAATCTCTTAGACTTATGTGTTGTTTATTATGTTATGATCTTCTGAACCGATGATGGGTGTGATGATGCTAAGATGGCTTGATCGAGGACTCTCGAGTTCTCTTTCGCCATGTCATATCTAGGCCCCACTCTCGGGTCGTGACAAAGATGGTATCAGTCCCTATGTTCGTAATTGATCCTCGGAGTCCAACATGCCACGTCAAGTAGAGTCTTATTCATGGGTGTGATGCGCGCCATATCTATGAATGAGAGGCTATGATGACGTTTTAGGAATTTTCTCACTTCATTATTTCTTATGTCGTGTTGTGAACTGTCTTGTAAGATCTCCTGAAATGTTTGCATTCTTGTTGCTCTTTTAGAAGATGCTTCCCCGAAGAGCTCTCCTCCCCAGACAAGCCTTGGTTTACGAGGAGCAAGCCTCTCGAGAGCCTATGGAGGTGTAAGTGACCCATGCTGAATTTCAGAATGTGGTTGCTATGTTGGCCGAGGCGGCGACTAATCAGGCCCGGCTGACTAACCCCGCAAATGGTAGTACTTTGGCTTCTAGGGTGGTGAGGGACTTTACCCGGATGAATCCTCTAGAGTTCCTTGGTTCAAAAGCTGATGAAGACGCCTAAGAGTTTATTGATGAGTTCACTAAGGTGTTGACCATTATGGGTGTTAATTCTGAATAGAAGGCTGAGTTGGTTGCTTATCAGTGGAAGGATGTATCCCAGGTGTGGTATAATCAGTGGCTGGTTGAGAGGATGACAAATGCTAAGGTGGGTTGGGAGGAGTTTAAGCTTGCGTTTCTGGATCATTTCTTCCCTCTTGAACTTCGGGAGGACAAGATGTCCGAGTTTATTAACCTCAAGCAAGGTAGCCTGTCTGTGAGGGACTATTTCTTCAAGTTCACCAAGCTCTCGAAATATGCCCCTATGCTAATGGCGGACCTCCGTGCAAGGATGCACAAGTTTATTTTTAGGGTCTCTGATATGATGGTGAAAGAATGTCACACCACCATGCTTATTCTAAAAATGGATATCTCTAGGCTTCTGACCTATGCTGAGTAGATTGAGGGAGAGAAACTCAAGGAGAGACGGGTGAATGATGCCAAGAGGGCCCGATTTGATGGTGGGTTCTACAACTCTAGGAGTGGTAGTAGAAATGGCCGATTCCAATAAGGCCAAGGCTCGAATACGAAGTTTGCTAATGCTAAGGTGCCTCCTCCTAAAGCACAAGTTGGGGGTGGACCACGAGCTCCTCGTTGTGGCCAGTCTGGGGGCAGCCAAAGGCTCAAGTTGAGGATGCTCCCAGAAACAATAGGTTCTATGCTCTTCATTCCCAACAGGAGGTGGATGAAGCTCCAAATGTTGTGACTGGTATGTTAAAACTATTTGATTTTGATGCTTATGCTTTGCTTGATCCAGGTGCAAATTTATCTTTTGTGACTCTTCTGTTGGCTATTAAATTCGATCTGAATCCTGAAACTTTGAGGGAACCTTACTCGGTATATACTCTCATGGGTGAGTCAATTGTTGCTCGGAAGGTGTATAGGGGTCGTCATATCTCCGTCTTGCATAAAGTTTTTCTCGGTGACCTTATAGAGCTTGAGATGTATGATTTCGATATTATTCTGGTGATAGATTGGTTTTATGCGTCCTATGCCTCGGTCGATTGTAGGACTAGGTAAGTCAGATTTCAGATTCCTAATGAACCTATCCTGGAATGGAAGGGTAGTGATTCCGTGGTTTGGGGTCGATTTATTTTCTACCTTAAAGCCCGAATAATGATTTGCAAGGGGTGCATCTATCATATTGTGAAGGTTAGAGATGTAGAAACTGATCCTCATACTCTTGAGTCAGTTCCGGTGGTTAATGAGTTCCCCAAAGATTTGCTCGGTATTCCTCCTGAAAGAGAGGTAGAGTTCGGCATAGATATCCTTCCGGATACTCAACCTATTTTCATTCCTCCCTATGTATGGCTTTGGCTGAAATAAAGTAATTGAAAGATCAATTGAAGGACTTGTTGGAGAAAGGCTTTATCCGACCAAGTATTTCACCTTGGGGTGCCCCGGTGTTATTCGTAAGAAAGAAGGATGGATCGCTCCGAATGTGTATTGATTATCGGCAGTTGAATAAGGTGACCATCAAGAATAAGTACCCATTACCTAGAATAGATGATTTGTTTGATCAACTTCAAGGAGCCACTCATTTCTCTAAGATAGACCTCCATTCGAGTTACCACCAGTTGAAGGTAAGGGAGGGTGACATTCCCTAAATAACTTTTTGAACTCTGTATGAGCATTTCAAATTCATGGTGATGTCGTTTGGTTTGACCAATGCCCCGGTGGTGTTTATGGATCCTATGAATCAAGTATTCAAGCCATTTCTTAATAGCTTTGTAGTTGTCTTCATTGATGATATCCTGGTTTACTCCCGAAATAAGAGGGAACATATGGATCACTTGAGGTTAGCGCTCAAACCCTAAGGAAGGAGAGACTATTTGCCAAGTTCAGTAAGTGTGCATTTTTGTTGGAAGAAGTTTCTTTTCTTGGTCATGTGGTGTCCAGTGATGGTATTAAGGTTAATCCCAAAAAGATCAAAGTCGTAAAGAATTGGCCTGGACGTTTGACCCCTTCTGATATTTGAAATTTCCTTAGGTTGGCGGGTTATTATCGGAGATTCGTTGAGGTATTCTCTTCTATTGCTTCCCCGTTGACTAAGTTGACTCAAAAGAAAGCTAAGTTTGTGTGGTCAAGTGAGTGTAAGAAGAGTTTTCAGACTTTGAAGGACTGACTTACATCGGCCCCGATCTTGACCTTGCCGAGTGGGTTAGATGCATTTGTAGTATACTGTGATACTTCACCGATTGGGTTGGGATGTGTGCTCATGCAACATGATAAGGTAATAGCTTATGCGTCTCGACAATTGAAGGTTCACGAGCAAAATTATCTGAACCATGATCTTGAGTTGGCGGTGGCGGTGTTTGCTTTAAAGATTTGGAGGCATTACTTATATGAGGTCCACGTTGATATTTTCATCGATCACAAGAGTTTGCAATGTGTATTCACTCAAAGGGACCTGAACTTGAGATAAAGGATATGGTTGGAACTACTCAAGGATTATGACATGATGTTCTATACCATCCGGGTAAGGCGAATATTGTAGCGGATGCTGTTAGCAGGCTATCCATGGGGAGTGTGTCACATGTAGATAAAGGAAAGAGGGAATTGGTAAAGGACGTGCACTGTTTGGCAAGGTTGGGTGTTAGATTGGCCGACTCAAATGATGGTGGACTTCTTGTCCAAAATGGGTTTGAGTCTTCAACAATCGTTGATGTAAAAGAAAATCAAGATTTGGATCCTTTCTTAGTTGAGTTAAAGAAGTTAGTTGCCGAGAAGAAGATAGAGTTTTCTTCCAAGGGGGAGATGGCGTACTACGGTATCAAGACTGGTTATGTGTTCCAAATGTCGATGGCCTTAGGGAAACTATCATGAATGAAGCTCATAGTTCCCAATATTCTATTCATCCGGGATCTACTAAGATGCATCGGGACTTGAGGGAAGTGTATTGGTGGCATGGCATGAAGAAGAACATAGCCAAGTTTGTGTCAGAATGTCCAAATTTCCAACAAGTGAAGGTGGAACACTTAAGGCCCGGTGGTTTGGCTCAAGATATTGATATTCCTACTTGGAAGTAGGAAGATGTAAATATAGACTTCGTAGTTGGGTTACCCCACACTCGTAAGTAATTTGATTCTATTTGGGTTGTGGTGGATCGAATGACTAAGTTGGCTCACTTTTTACCGGTTAAGACTACTTATTATACCAAGGATTATGCTAAGTTGTACAACCGGGAATTGGTAAGGTTGCATGGTATATCGGTGTCTATCATATCGGATCGTGGTACCCAATTTTCTTTTTACTTTTTGAGGTCGTTTCAAAAGGGGCTTAGCATTAAGATTAAGTTGAGCACCACTTTCCACCCATAGACCGATCGACAAGCCGAGAGGACAATCCAAACCTTGGAGGATATGTTAAGGGAGTGTGTGTTGGAATTCAAGGGACATTGAGATGACCATCTCTCGCTTATGGAGTTTGCATACAACAATAATTACCATACTAGCATTGGTATGACCTCATTTGAAGCTTTGTATGGTAGGAGATGTAGGTCTCCGGTGGAGTGGTTCGAGTTGGGGGAAATGGCATTGTTAGGCTCAGACTTTTTTGTTGAAGATATAGAAAAGGTGAAGTTGATTAGAGAAAGGTTGAAGACTGCTCAAAGTAGCCAAAAGTCTTACTCGGATGCTAGGAAAAGAGACCTTGAATTTCATATAGGTGATTGGGTTTATGTGAAGGTGTCACCTATGAAGGGCATTATGCATTTTGGAAAAAGGGGCAAGTTGTGCCCTCGGTATGTCGGACCCTATGAGATTGTTGAGCGGGTTGTCAATGTGGCTTATAGATTAGATTTGCCCTTGGATATGAGTTCCATTCATCCGGTATTCCATGTTTCAATGTTGAGGATTTTAGTCGGTGACCCTAAAGCAATTGTACCTTTGAAGGATATTATGGTTGAGGAAACTTTGAAGTATGAAGAGGTACTAGTTGAAATCTTGGATAGGCAAGTAAAGCGGCTTCATAACAAGGAATTCTCCTTAGTTAAAGTGCTTTGGAGGAATCAACATGTGGAGAGTGTTACATGGGAGGCAGAGTCGAACATAGTGAAGCGATACCCCCATCTTTTCCAATCTACTCAAGCCTATGGTACTAGGTTTTGTCCCCTTCCGAATGGTCCTAATTCTTTATTTTCTTAAGTTTCATGGAATTTTATGCATGCATATGCACCAAAATGATTTGAGTAATGTTTTGACATGAGATTTAAATGACTTTTGAAATGAATGAAGCATTGTGTTTTATGTTGAAATGTTTCTTGTCTTCCAAGCCTTGTTCTAGCCCATTCGAGGACGAATGTTCCCAAGGGGGAGATGATGTAACAATCCAAAAATTTCTGAATCTTGTGTTAATATTTGAGGGTTAATTTTAGTTGTCTTGGTTATCTTATGAGTTAACCGAATCTCTCCTACATGACCGTCTTGGAAGAAATCGCATTGGTAAAGTTTAGCTTGGTGTCTTGTAGAGGTACTGACTTTAAATGGCCATATATTTTGGTACGGGATAAACTATATGGACCACAACCTATCAAACTGAAGCCTTTTGAGTTATCTTCCCAACAAACTCGGTTTCATGGAATTTGGAGTTTGACGGAAGAAGTTATGGCCTTTTTGGTGGGACTGCATGCACAGGGATCTTTTCTGTAGAATTGGCTAAGGCAGCCTCACGGCAGGACCACGGCCCGTGTGGGAGGATCACGGACTGTGAACCGGTTCATGTGATGAGGCAGTAGGCATGCAAAGTTTTGATCTTGGGCTCCCGTCCAGTGGAGGCTACACGGACCACTACACGGTCCGTGTAATGCCTCACGGTCTGTTAGCCAGACCGTGTGGAGTTTTAGTGAGTGGCCAAGGGCTCTGAGCCGAGGCCATGAGCTAAGGAAGACTTCACGGACCACTACAAGTTCCATGTGAGGCTTCACGATTTTTGTAGTGTACCATATAGGTGACGTCTTAATTTTTCCTATTCATTGCAAAATTGGTGATTTTTCCCAAGTGAGGCCTTACGGGTAGACTCACGGACCGTGAGTCACTACACGGTCCGTGTAGTCCACTTCAGCAGTGATAGTTTTTAGTTTTCTTTGACGTTTCATTAAGGGTTTAATGGTAATTTCTAATTAATCCTAGGGTCGTTTTAGTGCTTTAAAACTCTCCTAAACCCCTGTTAAACCCTATTCTTCAATATTCAAATCAAATTCCTCCAATTTGCTCTCAAACACTCTCAAACCCATTGAAGACTAAGCTTATGAATCAAGGAAAACTCAATCTTCTTCAATTCTTCTTGTTCTTCTTGACTAATTAAGGTATGTGGGATTGATTCATGGTTCCTCTTGCAACCATGAAGACCAAAAACTTTTCTTTCTTTAAATTTGATGAAATTTCACCTATGTTGAAATCGATCTTTTTATTTATGAATGAATAAATTAATTGAATTGTGGGCTGTGTTTTAAGGTCGATTTTAATATGAATTAAGCCCCTAATTGTTGGATTCCAATGACTTTATGAAGATTCAAGTTGCATGATCCTTTTGTTCTTCAATTCAAGCATGGGTATTAAGAATTGTGTTTTGATTGATGATTTTCATTACGTTTGAATATGAAACTATTCTTATGATGGTTTAAGTATTGATATCCAATACCCATGCCATTCAAGGATCATCCATGCATTGCATTCATGAGCATGAAAGGTTTGTTTTATGGAACTCTTGTTACGATTTGACTTGATTTTTTGTAAGATATGGGAATTGACTAGAATGTGATCAAATCTCGTCTTGACATAGATTTATGAACATCTTGGGTGTTTTACGCCATCTTTTTATGACTAGAATGAGCTACTCCTATGCATTGGTCTATGGACATGATTCTTGAATTACGTTTTGGCTTTTTAGCCTAATTATGAAAAGTCTCTAAAGATGATTTGGGCTATCTAGCCATATTTGCATTGCTTTGACTTGAAGTATTGAAATATACATTTTTCTTAAAGTTTCTAAATGTATATGTATTCCCGTGGGATGAGGCTTAGCATCGAGGGATTAGAGTCGGGGTGGACTATCTCCAAGGGTCCATACTCCTTTCCATTAAACCATGTGCCAACATGGGTGTTCTCCCTTATTGGGATTGACTTGTATCCCCCTTTATAGGGTTTACTTGGGACCTACTTAGCAAGTAGTCCTATTCCAAGTAGTAGCTCGCTTGGTCTCTCTCTTGTTATTCGGTTGAGGTCACATCCCCGCTAAGAATATGTAGGTTTGCATTCATACATCATGGCACTTAATGGCATATTTTTATGGTATCTTCCCTTGTTTACACATATTCCTTCTATACTTATATGTGCCCTCGTCATCTAGCTTTACGGTAGGCTCATATGCATTGCATGCCCGGATACTTAGTGTATTATATGTACTAACCCATACTCTTGTCTGCATGATCTAACCATGTAGGACCAAAGACGATATTCATCTACCGTTGGATGACTAGTTGAGATCACAGACTCATTACTTGTGGTGAGCCCTTTATTTCAAGGGCGAGGCCTACTTTCTTCTAGCTTATGTTTTATTTTATTTTGTTGTCTATCTTGTGACTTGAGGGTGAGCCCGAACTATGTCGAGGCCCCCAACGTATTCTTATAGAGGCATTGTTGGATACTTATCGAATTATATTTTACGCCGTACTATGTGTTTATTTGAAATGTTATGATTATCTATGTTTTTCTATGGTTATTTATGTTCGATTATACTTCTGTTTATGCTATTTTAATTTGTTGGATGGGAATGTGCTTATGTAGAATGTAATTGCTATGTGCTATGTGATTCATGCTTATCCCATTTCCGGTAACATCCCCATAGCTTGAGTCCAAATCCTCAGAATCTTTTAGATTTATGTGTTGTTTATTATGTTACGCACTTTCGAACTGATGATGGGTGTGATGATGCTAAGATGGCTTGATCGAGGACTCTCAGGTTCTCTTTTGCCATGTCACATCTAGGCCCCACTCACGGGTCATGACAATCAGCCTCCACGACTACCCATGTATAAGGAGCTTTATTATGAGGAGGACACTTGCTTCGTAGAATATCAGATGGTGATTTCTGGACCAACACCAAAGGGCCCAATCAGGACTAATAGCGCCAAGGTCAAGGAAACCACGGTCGAATTTTTTGTAGAGATGGTGCCTTTATAGATAACAATAGAGGATGCTAATATGACAGGAATAGGGTCTAGGACAGAGATATAGTTTGGGGACGCAGAGATGGCTACCGAAATGGTCCGTACATTCCACCACATAATCAGGATTTTGGTTCTAGTAGTTCTCGTATTGAGGAGATATTTGATCATCTGTTGAAAAAGGCTGACGCTTAGGATGAGACACTAAAGGGGATGAAATCTGACATCTCTAGTATTGACCAAAAAATTGAGTCTTATTCTGCGGCAATCAAATAACTTGAGCAATAGTTTGGTCAGATGTCAACTCAGTTGAATCAGCGTCAGAAAGGTTCTCTACCCCGTAATACAATTTAAAATCCTAAGAATAAGTGACAGTGTATGGCAGTCACGACGCGTGGCGAAAACCAGAACATTGATCCTCCAATGCCAGTTGATGATGATGATATTCGTGAGGAGCTGGTGGAGAGCAAGGATGTTGAGACTAGAGATGTTCATGCTAAGGATGGGGAGAGTGATGCAGTGTCAATGTCACAGAAGTTGAAACCCATTCCTTAATCTCCTCCTCCCTTTCCTCAGAGACTCAAGATGGAGGAGGAGGACGAAGATAAGTCTAAGCTGTTCCTCTCTATGTTGAAACAACTCTCAATAAATATCCCTTTGATTGAAGCGTATGAGAGATGCTCGCATACGCAAAGTTCATGAAGGACTTGGTCACAAAGAAGAGGACTGTAAGTCAGAAGCTTTCCCAATAACTTCAGCATTGCAGTGCGATATCTATAAAGTCCTTAGTGCAGAAGCGAGAAGATTCTTGAGCATTTACCATTCCTTGCACCATCGGATACGTTGAGTTCACAATGCAATCTAGGTGCCAACATAAATCGAATGCCCCTTGTAGTCTTCAAGAAGCTACGACTGGAGCCCCTACTCCTACGAGCATGAGATTATTGATGACTGATTGGACGGTGAAGAAGCTTGTGGGGATACTGTATGACGTTCTTGTCAAACTTGAGAAATTTATATTCCCTACAGACTTTGTGATCTTATATTGTGAGGTCGACTTCAAAGTTCCAATCATCTTGGGAAGACCTTTCCTAGCCAATGGGTGAGCATTTGTGATATGGAATTAGGCCAACTCAAGTTTAAATTGAGTGTTGAAGAAGTCATGTTTAATATATGTCAGTCAATAAAGTGGCCAAACGAGCTGAATATGCAGATTTAGGCCATTGATAAAGTCTAAGCAAGTGGTCCAAGTCATGCCGCAATAATAAATAAGGTGCTACTTGGGAGACAACTCAAGATATTTGATGTAATAATGGTAGTTTTGTTTTTTTTAGCATTTAGACAGGTAGGTAATTTATTTTTGGCATTTTGGTTGTAATATGTGGACATTGGACTGGTAACATATATGGTAACAATGTGTTTTGTGAAGCTTATGTAGGTACAGACCAAGTCAGCCATCTTGGGCTGAGAAGGAAACAAGAGGTGCTTCTACGACTGGTTCTACGAGCCATATTTTAAAATACGACCCATATATCAATCGTAGACACTTACAGTGAGCAAAGTTATGTGAACTCAAGTCCACGAGCCAACTTTACAGATCGTAGAAACAACTACAGGCCATGAATGAGGCTCATGGACCCCAAGTAAGTTTCCTACCTTTGGCCAAGTGTTAGTGGTTCTACAACTCACTTTACAACTCGTAAAAAAGGCTCATAGAACCCCCCTCACCCCTCCTCCCAATTAGGGTTTCAAGTTGACTATGAAACCAAGATCTACGAGCTGTAGAATACTTTACAACCCGTAATTGGGGTTTCGTAGAGACGGACCCAGTTCTTTTTAAATCGACCCAGTAAAGCTATAAAAGGGGTCAAAATAAAATTAGACCCTAATTTCGCCCGTAATTCCTAAATTAATCTGACCCCCTTTAACCCTAAGAAATTTTGATTACCCTCACCGTTCGCTCACCATCAAATTTTTTTGGCAACTTTTCTCGCCACCTCTGACACCTATCCCTTATTCAAAATCAATATATTTTTGTCAAAGTTTTGTATATCTTTGATCCTAAAACCTTTGAAATACCAAGATTGGTTTAAATTAGTTGATAATTTTCAATGGGTATAATTTTCTAGAAGAAATAGTTGCAAATTCCTACTAAAACCATAATTGAAGCACCCAAAAAGTAACACGTTGATTTCCAATAATCTCCAGTATAATTCTCCTACATAAATTACTAAGCATTTGATTCTTTTAAGTATTGTTTTTTACTAATTGACATGGAACTAAGTGAAAGCATTATGTGAAGCACCTTTATGAGCGACCTCATTCTAAATATTGAGTTAAGTTTTCAAACTTATTTGAACGACATGTAAGATCCCACGGGCCATTATGTATATGTTCGATAATGATTATGATGTTATGAGAATAAGTGTACTAATAATCCAAGATTGGCTGAATTTATTTTATGGCCTATGATGTGCATTCATATCATACATTGCACGTTATGCATGGAATTTGAGCTATAATCGAGGTATGGGGCCTATTTGCCCAACTGACTATATATATGTATATGATACGAATGGCCATAGGTTGGCAGATATGATACCGGGTAGCTCCCGAAAGGACCACCATTGATAGCATTTGGTTGGGTATGTCATGCATTTGCATCTCTATATATGTATTCACGAGATGCAATTACTCGAGCATACCATGCATATTTGATCACTAGGAGGCTGAGTGTTGGCCAGGAAGGTTACTTGAGTCTTGATTACAAGTGGTATTTCTATTACCCTTTTTATTACAGTTATCTATGATTTCACTTTCTGCCTTACATACCAGTACATGTTCATTCGTACTAATATCCTATTGCCTAGGGACACTGAATTGTTTTCGTGCATGCAGGTTCAGATATGATTGAACCCTCCACTAGGAGCCCAGTTCAGTTGTGAGTTGGTAAGCTCCACCTTTTTCTGGAGCTTTCACAGGATGCTTACGTTTTATTGTACAGTTGGGTATAGTCGGGGCCCTTTCCCGGCAGTGTTAGTGATTCTCTTAGAGGCTATTGTGGACAT
>JBCEWC010004534.1:0-27043 GCA_038996855.1 Solanum aculeatissimum
ACATGACTATACAATATAATTTGTCAAAAGTTATAGAAAGTATACACTACTATACAATGTATACTACTTATACATGAGTTATACACTAAATATACATTGACTATACATGTCAATACAATGAGGGTTATTTTTTTGTAATTTTTCAAGTTTAGTGTCTCTCGGTGTAATTTGACCTAAAAGATATTTAGATTGTTGTTTTAAATGTGCGATATGACTACAACTTAGAATTGATAGAAGTACGATTCTTTTGCAGGCTGTGCATTCAAATTATAATTCTCCAAAGAAATAATGATCGTGAAAGGCCAGCGAAATAGGAAAAAAATCCTATAACAGAAATTATAGAGACTATAAAATAAAAGATTTAATAAAAATGTGATAGGAAACAAATTAACGAAGTAAACTTTATATTGAAGGAGAAAAATCATGTTTTACTTTTGAACTAAACTCAATTTGTTCTAAGATCGGGAAGATGCTAATAAAATGCTTGTAAGTATAACATAGTACAAGCAATTTGATGTGTTATAATATTTTAGTTAGGAAATATAACATATTTTAGTTAACACATCAAAAAGAAGATGCATTTTCCCTGAAATTTATTTATAATAAACTTAAAACTCATTAGGCAAGCAAGGAATTAAATTTTTATTTCTTTTGCCTTTTCTGTAAATGTATTACTATCAGAAGCATTGAGATATACTAATGCTTGAGCGTCTACTTTATCAGTTCATTCATGGTTCCACAATATATATCTTAAGTTTCAGATGCAAGTTTCTTTTTGTCTTTGTGCCTAAATTTTTTATCTCTTCTTCGTTGACTATATTTGTAAAATTATACTATTTCTTCTGTCCCATTTTATGTGGCATCCTTTCCTTTTTGGTTCGTTCCAAAAGGACTCTTTTTACTTTTACTATTAAAATTCTACTCTACTTGAAAATAATTTACCTTTAAAATTTTCTTTTTATCCTTAGTGAAATGATTCTCAACAACACAAATATATAAAGGGGTGTTTGGATTGACTTCTTTTAAGTATTTTTTTTTTTGACTTTTTTTATCTTCATAAAAGTTCTTAAAAACACTTTCAAAATTTAAGAAGTGTTTAAAAGTGAAAAACAAAAAAAATAAACACCAAGAATGAATTTAAACACAAGTTTTAAAAGTTTTTTTTTGAAATAATATGTCAAATCAAAGAGTGACATATAAAATAGGACCAAAAAGTATATTATATACATTTGAAATAATATTTATAACCGCGCAAAGCGCGGGTCAATTACCTAGTTTTGAATAAAACAATATGACAAATGTAAATTTTTTTTATGCATAAGAATGAGTTACAATTATGCTAGTAACAATCTACCAATAATGATCTTTAGTTGCAATTAGTTAGTGATAATAGTTTAATTATTACTAAATATATTTATTTTTTAGAGGCAATTACTAATGACAATTACATTTTAGTATTCTTTGTAAATGTCACTAAAGACTATAGAGACATTGAATCTAATGATAATTAACTTATGTTGATAAAGATTTTAACACTCTTTGTTAATATGAATAACTATTGCCGCTAAAAAATTATTTTTCTTGTAGTGTAATGGCTAAAATGAATATCACTTTAAAAATAAATTATGTTGGATAGGCTAAAAATAAACTCAATACAAAATTATCCTATGTTCGGTCCATAAATTTTTGGACATACTAGTTCGGTCATCATTTTTTGGATCATATTTGACACTCTCAGTCAACCTATTATATGGAATTTCACTTAATATATTGTAATTATATTTGCCTTAGTTATTTTAATTTGTAAAATTTTATTAAACACATTATTATTGTATTTGACATCCCTAATTTGTAAAATTTCACTAAATATATTATTACCCCTAACCAATCCCATTTTATGAGATTTGGATGGGTATATTAAGTATTTCATTTGGCATCCTTAGTCTCAGTGAATTTGTTTGGAAGAAACTTTAGACATTGTTCATAAAAAAATTATAATTCTTATGCAACTTTAGACCATTGCATATAATTAATTAACTTATGTTGATGAAATCTTTTGGTAAATTTTAGGTCTCAATCTAAAACTTTTATCATAAATTTTCTCTAAGTAATTATATTTCTTTCATAACTTTAAACAATTATTTTAGAAGTGCTTGGATATACATTAATAATCATGTGTTTAGGTATTAATATTTGCTTTAGAATAATTATTTACTTAATTTTCATTAATTTTTTTTTAAATAGGTTATATTTTTTTCTACGTGTTTATTTACTTATATAGTAAATGATTTACTATATAAAGTTTAACTTATAAATGAAAGATTAAATTATCGTTTCTTAAAAATATAAAATTTATGTTCACAATCTAAGATGAAAACTGAACAAATTCATTAGTATGATTGTAGTACAAAATTAAATATAATTTATCTTGATTATAAAAAGGATTTAATTTTGATTTCTTGTGTATTGAATGAACCAAGCAGAGATGATTGCTTTTATGTTGAATATATAAACAACTTCTCTAGATGATAAAATATACTTATACTCTTAATTTTGATATGATTGCTATGATTAATGTGATTTGTTTATTGTATTAATTTATCAGAGGATACTCATGCATATGATTTTTGCTCGTCCTTGAAGATTAGATTCAGAATTACGCTCATACTTCAAGAAATAAGTATAGATTTTATATTTGATTTAAATTACATAAAAGTGATCTTGATTATGTGCTTTCGCTGAATACGCTTGTATTCCAATAAATTTTTTTACTGATTACCAAAAAATATGGCTTAGAAGATTTTTGGAAGAATTGAATCCAAAAAATATGAAAATTCTATGAAGCATCACACCAAAAAGAAGAACAACAGTCACTTCAATTGCTGCAAAGAACTAGTTTGAAGAAGAAAGTGACATTGGATGGAAAATTATATCTAATTGTGATTAAGATGTATAAGGAATGAAGCATTTGAGAAATATATATATGTATATTTTGTGCCCATTCTCATTAATTTAATAAAAATCTTTAATATTACATTTCATTCCGGTTGAGAATATATTAAGAATGAAACATTTTAAAAATTTTAATTAGTAATCAATCAAATAATCAATTTTCCTCACATTATAGTGTTATGACTGTTCATCAGAACTAAAACTATTATAAACTGAATGTCTATAAGATAGAATCAATGTCCGTCTCCCTTCAAATGTATTTACAATTTTATTTTTTTTTGTAAATTATATTTCCTGTATGACACATCTTTATTAATTAAAAACATCGGACGTATCTCTGCATAATAAGATGTCAAGAGGTACAATAAGACATCAAAATCTCTGCATAATAAGATGTCAAGAGGTACAATAAGACATCAAAAGAATTGACTGTTGAATCGTATAAGATAAGAATTTTTTAAATACTATAATTTTAAGAGAAAGAATTGAATTGCTTATTTAACTATTTACATAGAAATTTCGCGATACATAGACTTGATTCGATTAATGCTTACTTTCAATAATTATACTGAAGCATATAATTAGATGAAGATCATGAGATTGAAGCATTTTGGAAATATTTGATTAGGAAATAATCAAATTTTGGGTCTTTTACGTCATAATATAATGTATTACTGCGGACGGCCGGTTTATGTGAACCCACCACCATTTGAAAGTGATGTCAAATGCGGTTCACAATGGCGCAAAACCCTAAACATCTCCTGCAGAACATGACACCTCCGCTCCTTGAAGAAAACC
This sequence comes from Solanum aculeatissimum, assembly GCA_038996855.1. Lineage (NCBI taxonomy): Eukaryota > Viridiplantae > Streptophyta > Magnoliopsida > Solanales > Solanaceae > Solanum > Solanum aculeatissimum. The sequence continues at coordinate 3,751 of JBCEWC010004534.1, forward strand.
GGCAAGCTTTCCGGCATCCACCGCCGCGTCCCCCGCCACCTGCTACCGCAAGCCCTTCGAAAACCCCCAAAAGTTGCTTCCCAATTCAGTCCACAAATTCAACTTCATCATCATCATCTGTGTTCGATCAATTTTCTAAAAGGGTTACGAGGGACCTTCCCAATTTGTCAGATTGTCATGGCTGCCGTGTCCGAATTAACCACACCGATCCCGATGATCGCCTTCAAACCCTAGACAGCGTTTGGCGGATAGTCCTTCTTTGCAAGAAATGCATCAGGCGTTTCAATTCCGGCCAAACATGCACTTACTGTTTCAAGAACGCGGATGATTCTGACTGTTTGAAATGCCGCAGCTGCAAAAGGCGTGTTCACAAGGACTGTGTTAGTAGGTATGGGAATTCTGCGCCTTGGTCTTTTTCTTCTAGTGAAGCAGGGGTAGAGTCGGGACTCTTTGTTTGTATAGATTGTTGGGTTCCAAGTTTCTTTAGGAAATCAATTGGGGTTTGTAGAAAGATTCAGAAGGATGTGCCTAAGATACAAAATTGTGGTAGTGATTTTAAATCATCTGAAAAAATTGCAAAAGATGCTAACTTTGAAGCTAAAAGGGAGGTTGTACTGGCCCTGAAAGCAAAGGATAGCACTTTGCGAAAGCCTGTTGTGGCCAAAAATGCCAAGGGCTTGGCTAAGAATGCATTGGAATTAGTTGCCAAGAAAGGTAAGAAGAAGGGGTTGCTGAAAAGCAGTAGTATAAGCAGTGACGATAATAATGTAACTAAGATTGTAAATGATGCAGAGTTGGCATTTCAATTGCATCGTTCCATGAACAGCTCGCCACGAATTTCAAGAACTTTAGGCGGCCCTATGAATTCTAGCTATGTGGATGGTTCTGAAAATTTGGAATCGGGTAATGTATCATGTAAATTGTTAGGTTTAGGCCCGACTCTTTCCGATTCTACAGGTAAGAGGCTTAAGGTGTACTCTCGCACTAGGTATAGGGGAAAAGTTGACCGGACTAGTTCTGAGACCCTACCTTCTGTTGTAGTGTACTCACGCACTAGGTTGAAAGAAAAAGTCGTCCAGACTAGTTCAGAGACTCCGCCTCGTGTTTACTCTCGCACAAGGTTGAAGGAAAAAGTTGGCAAGGCTAGTTCAGATGCATCGCCATGTCTGCTGGTGTACTCTCGCGCAAGGTTGAGGGAAAAAGTCTGTCAGACTAATTCAGAGGCTACGCCTTGTGTAACAATGAATGAGCATCGCTCTTGTGTTGATTCTGCTTGTTCAAAAGCTGAGTTACTTACATACAAGCGGAACAGACTAAAGAGGAAGATGTGCAAAGAAAGCATTGGTTTATCCGACCTTATTAAGGAGCTCAATCTTGGTGATGACTGTAGAGATTCTTCTGCTCGTCAGGTTTCTCAAGGAGAAGGTCCACAGCAGAACTTGCATTTGCAGGACGCTGGCACCTTGGGCCCCTTGAGTTCTGGCGGAGACAATACTGTTCAGGGTGAGTTCTGCGAAAATAATACTGTGCAGACTGAAAGCTGCAATACACAGCAGGACCGCTTTTTGTTGAAGTATAGCAGAAGGAAAAAATGCTCTAAACCAGGTTCAGATGTGCATGAGGATACTTTTCATCAGCCAGCACCTGATCACATCATGCCTACAAATTTGTTCGTGGACTCTAGGACATCATCAAATTTCTGACATTCGAGCTAGTTCTTGTCTAGTCAGTACTTTGCCAGAATTCTGAATTGTACAGGTAAAAGGATTCATCATTTTCTTTGATAAACTTGTACTGTTCTTGTCTTGATTTATAGGTGATTTATTTAGCATTTGTGAACCCATTTTAGATGAAATATGAAGAAACTACCTTGCCTTGATTATTGTTCTGAGGCAGGACATAGCATGCGGTGCCAGTTTAGTTTGATGACTCCTGTGAATCTTTTTGTTTTCCCTATTCAGTCTAGAAGAAATGTTTATCCACTCTTGTCCCGCTTCTCCATGGCTGAAAATTTCATCTTTGATGCTTAGATATTGAAGAGTGCTTAGGATTAGATTTCCAAACCCCCTCTTTTGCCTTGGTTCTTTCCTGTCAGTTGAGAATTTTAGGAAGGGGTCCCGTTGGAGTTAAGCCTTAAAAAGAAATTAAAATATCATAAAGTTACAATAGTAAAGCTGGTTGCCCAATGATCATTTGCCATTTTTGATCTGTTCAAGGTGTGAAGATCCACCTTACAGACTGCTATTGCTTAAACACACCAGACTTGAAACTGATACGTGGAGCTGCTATGCTGAAAGGAAGGTTGCAAAGGAGGAAAGTAGATGTAAATGTTAGGTTATTCAGAAAATTCTATGGATGGATTTTTTTAAGTGAAATTCTAAATAAAGAAAATTATTTGTGATGAATGTTCTTTTTAATGGATATGAAAATCCCAATGATGTCGAGGACGAGTAATGTTTTGGATCCTAACCCTAGAGAGTGTTCAGCTGAGTTTGATATGGATTCGTTTGTGTACCTAAATAATGAAGTAATAGTGAGTAAAATATGCTGAGTTGAGGTGAGAAATAGATAGTGTTCAGCTGAGTTTGATACGGATTCGATTGTGTACCTAAATAATGAAGTAATAGTGAATAAAATATGCAAGACCACGGGCGATTGGAAGTTGTATTCTTTAATGCACATCGCAGAAATGAACAATAAAATTTCAAAAGTGTGGAGCTTGAATCAAACCTTTGGTTTAAACATAATTGGGATTTAGATGCAGGTTCTTCACTCCTGAATCCAATAAAATGATATCAAAGAAGTCAATTTTTCAAAATTGACTATTTTTATTTTTGTTAAGGGAGTTAGAGATATCTGGTGGCCGAGTAAATAGCCAAGGAATGCTTGGATCTTAGCATCCAAAAATTTGTCTGTAAACAAAAATAATAAAAGGTTTACACTTCATTTAGAGTTTCTAGAGGTCAGTATGGCAAAAATGGTCACCCTAGAGCATTGAGTGTTCTGGCTTGGGCCAGTGACTTCTCAGCTTATATAGATTTTGCGAAAACTTAGTTTATATCTCATGGTGATAGGCATTCGCCCCTTCCCACATGTGATCATGTATTTTGCTACATCTGGGTTCACTCATACTACGTCTAGTAGATTCTTAGATGCTCGTGATTAGATCGTTCTGTTTGGGTTAATAAGATCTAGAAGATGTTAGCCATGAAAGCACCAACACCAAATGGCTTAAGTCATTGTTCCTTTTTCCTTGCTGGCCTGTCATACAAAAGTAAGCTTTCAGAGTGAATGTGCCTTTTTTCACACAAAGTAAATGCTTTAACCGTTCATAGATTGATTGTTCTCATTGCATCATAAGTTCTCAGTTACACTGTATGAATATGCTCTTCTCACATTTCGGTCACATACATTAATGTTATCAGATATTGAAGAGTGCTTGGAAGATGGTCTCCCGCTTTATCCTGGAAAATTGGCAAAATCGAACATGCAATGTATTACCAGGAAGGATTAAAAATCATGAGAACTGATGGACAAGGCTATTTTCCATGTCCCGACAGATGTTGTAATCTATACAATCACAATGCACTAAGCCAATTCCTTCAAAAGGTGACGAGTGTATAACTGTATATCCTATCAGCAGAAAGACGTTTGGAGCCATAGAACTACCGTTGCTGCGGATGGAGTGTTGTTTCAGCGGCAAGACACTTTGCTCCTTCTATCAGTTGTTTTTCTTGCATCTATTTTCTGTCCTCTTTCCTGTTATTGTGAAGTACTATTACTTTTACAAAACTGATGATATACAGTTATAGTTATTTATAGACCATATTCTAGTATAAAAAGTTGAATTACTTGGAACACTTTTAATGTTTCTTGTGTGGTGTTATCCGTCACATCAAGACGAAAGTACTAGTACTAGTTTATCAAAGAAAATGATGAATCCATTTATCTGTATAGTTCAGACTTCTGGCTAGGGAGGGGCGGGTGCGGGGCGGGTTAAGCTTAACCCGCAATTTTTTTAAACCGCCCCGCCTCGCATGGTGACTTTTTTCATTTTCAACCCGCTCCGCCCCGCATAAATTTTTAAGTTCTTTTATTTTTAATTGAATTTAATATGAAAAATTAGAATTCATAATTTTTTTTAATTTTTCATTAATTACTATTTTTAGTTGACATTTCAACAATTATTTCTTAATCGTTAATTAAAAGTTTCTAATTAACATTTTAACAACTAATAATTTATCGGACATATATAATTTAAATTTTAAAAAAAAATTAAAGTCAATGTTTAATATAAAAAGTTTATATCTTTGATTTTTACTAATTACAAATATTTAATTTTCTTCGAATTACTATTTAATTTTTTGAACCCGCCCTGCCCCGCATTAATTTTAAAAATAATTATTTCAACCCGCCCCACATAACATTAAACCCGCATCCGCCCCGCATAGCTCTAAACTCGCCCTGCACACGCTCCGCACCGCCCCATTGCCATCCCTACTTCTGGCAAAGCAGTCCTGGTTACACTAGCTCATTGCAGAAACAAATGGGACATGGCAGAATGTGAGTGTTTTCCAACACAAACTGTAGATTTCTTCACTCAGGCTGACAAGACAGGACAATATTGTAATTATTTTTCAAACTCTTACCTAGCATTTGACTATAGTTTATCAAATATTTTTTGCAAGTATTAAAAATACCTATAATTTTATATCACTAATCATTTTATAATGACTCTTTTAAAACTTCACCCAAATTTTGAACTTCTTTTATTTTACAATCTTCAATATCGTTTTAAGAGATAAAACTCACCATTAAATTTTTTTTACAGCTTGATAAAGTGTGAGTGTATCTTACGTCTGCTTCTTGGATTTATCTGTGAAATTGTCTTGGATTTAAGAGATAAAACTCACATTCTTATTGATCAGATTAGAAATGAGTATCACATGGCTTTTATGAGTCAAAAGTAATAGATGATTTCTCAATATTCAATTAATCAAAAAATGAATGTTTTTGAAAAGTATAGTATTCGTAGGCAAATAGATCGGAGATATTATTGACTTAGTCACAATCAATATGTACACTTACAATAGACCACTTTTTTTCATGCTCGGTATCTGGTACCTGCATTGAAGCTCAATTAATATGAATTCGCGCATTGCATGACACATTTATTGAAGCCGGACAATTTTTTTTATATTCAGAACTTTATCCAAAATCTTTGATTAATGACGAAGGAATATCAAATTTGTGTTTTTTTTTTCTAAAAAGCCCTGCGATCGCGGGAATCAATTTGAGCTTTTTTTAAAGGACTGCCGTGATATCAAATTGGGCGGGACTATTATATTTTTGGCAGATCATTGTGAGCATTGAACCTCCACGATTCTTTACATTTTCTCAAATTACTTTCTGTTATTAGGTTATATAACTAATATATATTTGTATAGACATTATGATAAAGCCAAGAGAGTATTTATATTATATATTAAGAAAAAACCAATTGAATCATTAAAATGTTATAAGCCACAGAGCAGGTACAATAGAAATTTGTGCTTGAAGATTGAAATATAGCTTGAATTATAAATTATTAAAAGTGCACGTGACATAGAAATTAGAATTTGGATAGAAGTAGATGTTTTGTCAGAAGAATAATTCAAAGTTGGAGTAGGAAATCAAATTTGGTTAGGATTTATTTGATTCATGTCTCTAAACAAGATTTTTAATCTTAACTATATAGGAATAGATTTTCTAGTCCTAGCTAAAATAGATTTTTTGCACTATTATAAATAGACTTATTGCTAGCTATTCTCTATTGTGGAGAATTATTTGAGTTTTACATATTTGAAGTTTAAAGAGATCTAGACGTAGTAAATTCCTTCGCTATCTATATTTAACTCAAATTTGTTTTTTTGTGAAACATGTCGAGATCAAGTGTAGCATTATTATGTGTGTTTCTGTTGTTGGGTGCTGGCATAGGCATGGTTGCTGCCACTGCAAGTGAACCCAAAACAGAAAACACCAAGGAGTTGTTTGGTACTTCTTCCATTCGATTATGGTGGCGTCGTCCTTCTATCGGATGGTGGTGGCGTCGTCCTCACCCTAAAAAACCAGTTCACGTAGCTCCAGTTCCATCTCCATCTCCCCTTCATAATGCGGCTCCATCTCCAATTGATCATGTCGTTTCAGCCCCGGACACGGCTCCGACAACTTCTTGCATGAATATGGATGATTGTAGGGTAGATTTGATCCGTTCCGTTTTCAAGCGTAAAATTTCACTATCCACACAATGCTGCAAAGTCGTTTCAACAATTTCAGATGATTGTTTTTACCAAGGGTTCACGCACTCTAGAAGGGTACCCTTTTTTCTAAGCAAAGTCAGGAAGTATTGCAGCCATCATCAAGGCTGAAGCATGATCAAATCTTAGTTATCACAACTTTTGTTTTAATTTTTTGGTCATTTAGATTTTAGCTTTACTTAAAGGTAGTCGGTAGTTGGTATTCCTTTCAGCTGTTTTTTCCTTTGGTTCTTTAATTTGCTCACTGGATCATTTAAATTTTAACTCTATTTTATAATTTAATTATTACTCTTTATGTTATTAGTTACCTGTCAATGTTTGACTTGACATAATCCTCGACTGTTTAGGTATATCATTACTTTGCAAGCTTATCTATATCATTAGTAAATACTAAATACAACATCATATTTTTGAAAGTTGGTGCCAGACTGCTCTTTTCTTGAAGAAAATTGCTTCATAAAGGTATATAGCCTTCTTGTGTAAAAGACCACCATGATAAGAAAAAGACTTCAACACCAAGGAAATAATGAAATTGCAAGATTATTAATAATGCTTCGTACACTACATAATTGCCTGTAACAATTATGTCATCAACGTATACTTGGACATAAACAGTAAACTCAAACTTCTGCAGGATTAACAAAGAAGAATCAGAAATCCCAAATAGTAACCAAATAATTTTTGAGTTCAGTGTAGTAGCTAGACCCCTGGGAGCTTGTTTGAGGCCATGCGTTGTGCACAGCTTGCAAACAAGCCTCGGATGTGTAGAAGCTTCGAAACCAGGTGGTTGGCGCACATTGATAAGGCATTATTGATATCAAGTTGCGGGATAGACCAGCTTTGTTGTGTTGCAATCGCAAGAATGAGTCGAACAGTTGCAGAGTAAAATTAAATTACATCGAAAATTAAGGCAGGTCATTGTGTGAACCATTTGCAACCATGTGTGCTTTGTACCTGTCAACCCGGAAAAGCCACTTACAATCCACCACATTTTTTCTAAGGATCGCATGGTAAATGATGTAAATATCACTAGGAAAAACAAGAACAAAACGGAAATGAAAGACAAGAAATTAAAAGATAGATAGATAGAGACACAAAGAGGAAATAGAAAGCAACCAAAAGGTATATCAAGCCTTAGTACCTCAATCCATTAATCCTACAATAGCACCTACCTCTTACGTCGACCTCGAGGGAAATTGGATTCACCTCGCAATCAAAGTTTCTAAGCAAAGTTCAACAGAAGCTTGTACCAGGCTCTCAACACTCGTACAAGAGTTTTAATATCAATATTCAAGGAAGTCTACCTAAAATAAGTAACTATGAACTATTTATAATCTTAGGTAACTTATTACAAAAATGGCCCAATCTTCCCTCCGGTCGCCGATTAGGTCCAGACTTGGGGCCTCACTTCTTGTCAAATTCGGCGGTCTCACACGCCGTCGCTGAAACACTTGGCGCACTGCCGATTGGCACCTCGTCGCCGATTGTGACAGATTCGTCCCTTGTCTCTATTTTATCTCTCCAAGCTATCTCCAAGGCATGGAATCCCTTCTTTGGCATCAATACAAGCTCAAGGGCCTCTAACTTTATGAATAGTCGTTGCATCTTTTGAAGTTCTCGAGCTTGACTTCTGATGAACGGCCTTGGCACTACCTGGTTTGCATCAGTAACGGTTCCCAATGTCTGGTTGATTTAACACAAATCATACAAGAATTGTCCATTCTGATTCCTTTGGTGTAGGTGAACTGCTCTAGCCAATTTGCTCTCTCTTCTTCATTCAAAAAAGAGAGTAGCACAACTTCTCTTCATTTGTATCCTCTGTTTTATTAAGGTTTGATTCTTCAAAGTGAGTGTCACATAGAATCCGAATTTGGGTACAAGTTTCTTGTCTTTATACTTACAAGAATGGCCTCAATTGCCTAATTTGAATTGTGCAGCTTTATGTTCCATAATCCTAAATAGATTATAACAAGTAATTAATGTTCATCATCGTGTGATGAGAAATCTGTAATATTGAAGGATTTCAAACACAATGCAAAAAGATTTCTTCTCTTACATGGAATGAATTTCAGACGAGCTTAAGTTTCCATCAGGTAAAAGTTCAAACTCCCAACAGATTTTTCATATTTAATTTCCTAGTGGATTTTAAAGATAATAATGATCTAAATGAAGTAATTCATCTTTATTTTGGATATATGAAAAAAAAAGGTTAAATAATTGAAGGGCTTGTGGTCTTTGTGGGAATGGCACACGTCTTGGTATACTTTATATTTTCTATTAACCTTGGTGTGTAAACCACACTACACTTAGTTTTATTTTATAGCAGCAAGTGCTTTTCCTATGCAGTAATCCATCCTCACAAGCTCCTTCTCCAAAGGAATCAAAAAGCCATCTGAATCTCTCCACTTTCAAAATTAGGTCATTTTGAATTACACACTGCACATACAAAATAAAAAAATAGAAAAGAGGAGTACTCCAGTAATCCTTATGATATCTATCAATTATAATTTATATAGGCATTTAAAATTTTTTGAGACACTTAGAAAGTAAAACTAATTCTAACTTAAAAAAGGAAGCAATGATGCATTTTAAATTAAGCAAATCATAAGGTATTTACTGCCGCGAGCAAATTCTTGCACAGTCTGCCAACAGGAGACTGGCCAACTTTGGCAATTAAGCCTTTCCATTGTATGCTTACAGGCTCTGGGGCAGTAGATCCATCAACTTTTACTTATATTTTCAACTTCCTCAGAAGTAAACATGAACTGTGCGTTCATTTTGAAAGATTAAGTGATTAATTTCTAAAGAGTTTAAAGCTGTGACACCTCCTATAACTACACCAAGTACATGTAACAGGACATCAACCAGAGCAGCAGATTTAATAGCTGCGGTTCTTCCAAAATCAAGGCTCTGAGCCTGCTAATGTAGAAATAAAAGATGTACGAAAGTTTGTATATTTAACTATGTCAAGAGGATGAACGTAATGATGCAAATAGTGAATTGTAATAACCAATACCACCAAGAAAAAGGGGTATAACATAAACAATTTTATTGTTTGATAGAGCTACTTTATATGAGTCATTGGGCTTGATTTAAAAATGAACAGCTTTTTAGTCATCCTACTATATAAATAACAAAGACAGTCTTCATTAAACACCAATCTAGAAAGAAAACAATCTTCACAAGTTAAAACTTTTCATCATGGCAGCCCAAAACCATGTCCAAATTACTATTCCTAAAGAAAACCAAGCCCCTGAAGAGGATTTTGACTACTCTCAAAGAGCACAGTGGCTTCGAGCCGCTGTGTTAGGAGCAAATGATGGATTAGTCTCAATTGCATCCTTGATGATGGGTGTGGGAGCTGTTCAAGAAAACGCTAAAACCATGATTCTTACTGGCTTTGCAGGGTTGTTTGCTGGTGCTTGTAGTATGGCTATAGGAGAGTTTGTCTCCGTGTACTCTCAACTAGACATAGAGCGAGCTCAAATGAAGAGAGACAAAGCAACTGGAGGACAGAACCGAGAACATCAACAAGAGGGAGAAGAGTTGCCAAATCCATTTCAGGCAGCAGTAGCCTCATGTATTGCATTTTCATTAGGTGCCATTGTGCCAATTCTTGCTGCTGCATTCATTGCAAATCATAAGGTGAGGCTGGCTGTGATCGTGGCAGCGGTGAGCTTGGCATTGGTAGCATTTGGAGGAATTGGTGCTTTCTTGGGCAGAAGTCCTATGGTGAAATCTTGTGCCAGAGTATTAATTGGTGGATGGATGGCTATGGCCATTACCTTCAGCCTAACCAAGCTGATTGGCTCTACTGGCTTGGAGATGTGATTGAAAGTTTCTGTTCCTGGCCTGTCACTGGTTCTACTTTATTTTCATCTAATAAAGAAATTTGTACTGCAAGTTGACCAAACCTTTTGTGTAATAATACCGTGAAGCACTCTCTGAATTTTTATTGATCTTTCTACTGAAAATATAAACTTATCAAACTACACTTCATTCTCAACTATAGTTAGGATTGGCTATATGAATTTCACTGTTCCCAATTGTGACTAACGTCCCAACGAATTCATTAATACGTAAGACTATCCGACGTGATTTGATTATTTGTAGGCTAGCTGTCCACTTACCTCAACACACTCGACCATGCTCCTAGAAGCTCGCTGGAGTTAATGTTTCATTAAAGTATATTTCATTAAGAGTATGTATGATACTAGGAAATGATACATATTTTGGCAGAATTAGATGTTGGTAAGCAGCTATGTCAAAAAATAATATAGGTAAGGGATAATGAAGTGATCCAAATTGCGGGTTATAAAGTGATAGAAAGAATATCAAAAGGCTACAAGGAAAGAAGATAAATGAGAAAAAGGTGAAAAGATACGTTTAACTTGTTGTTAAAAATTCTTTACAATTAATCTCATTCATGGGAATGATTATTTACATTTATTAGGATGCCAATTTTTTATAGTGAAGGAAAGGGTGTTACGTCTGCCTTCTGTAAATGATCCTCTACTCTTTTCTTGATATATGATTAATGGTATTACTGCAGTATTTTGGTATTTCTAACCTTTTTTTCCCCCATTTTTAGCATATATAGTAAGTATAGTAATATATATAGTATAGAGAACAAGGCGTTGTTTAGTGCTTCTTCCATTCGATTATGGTGGCGTCGTCATCATGGACCTGCAATAGGATGGTGGTGGCGGCATCCTCACCCTAAAAAATCATCACCACCAACTCACGTGGCTCCATCTCCATCTCCCGCGGCTTCACTAACTCATGCGGCTCCGTCCCCATTTCATCATATCGTTTCCTCACGGCACACGACTCCAACAACTTCTTGCACCAAGATGGACGATTGTGTATCAGATTTGATCCATTCCGTTATTAAGCATAAAATTTTATTATCCACACAATGCTGCAAAATCGTTTCAACAATTTCAGATGATTGTTTTTACCAAGGGTTCGCACACTCCAAGAGAGTACCAGTTTTCCTAAGCAAAAGTCAGGAACTATAGCAATTAGCAGCCATCAGCCATCAGCCATCAGCCATCATCAAGCTTAAATTAAGCATGATCAAATCTCAATTAACACAGCTTTTGTTTTTTCGGTCATTTAGATTTTAGCTTTACTTGGGTTAGTTGGTAATTAGTATTACTTTAATTAGTTCAATTGGATCTTTATATCTATTTTATAGTTTAATTATTACAACTTTTTACGTTAATATTTATTTATCCATATTTATCAACTATATGCGTTGGTCCCAAATAAAGTTGAGGATTGTTATTTGAATCTCTTGTCTGGAAAGAGATGGTCTCAATTGCCTTATTTGCGTTCTGCAGCCTTGTTATGCTCCATACTCCTACATAGATTATAACAAGTAATTAATGTTATGGTCATTCTAGAATAGACAAATTAGATATGTGGAAGGCTTTGATTAAACAATGGTCTAAAGAAAGTAATTTCATCTAAATTTTTTATTAAAAACAAAACAAAGTGATGAATAAATAATTGAAGGGCTTGTGGTTTTTGTAGGAATGGCACATGACTTGGTATACTCTTTATGTATTTTATGTTAATATTAGTGTCTGAGGCACACTCCACTTAGTTTTCTTATATACTGGCAATTATCTCCCAATATCTTAATCGAACTCTCACCAACAAGGTGGGAGTTCAGGTAGTCAACCAATTGAACTAGTAAGATTCTCCGAGAAGACTGCTAACCTGCTTACATTGTATATGCATGCAAGAAATCAAATACCCAAAGGAATTATTTTTTAAGCAATTGTGTTATATGTCATGAAATAACCTAGATATCATTTAGAATTCTGCAAATCAAATATAGGGAAACATTAAAAGTTGGAAAAATATAAAAACTCTAAAAAATTCATGTACAATCATAATTATCCTTGCTCTGTGTGCAGTTTCTCCTGCCTCATGAATTTTCTGAACACTTGTAATATCAAATCAATTAGCATAAAAATAAATAAAATACATATGTCATCATATCATACAAAATGAAAAAGGTTAAACAAAGCAATATATTAATTATTAACAAGAAAAAAAGAGACCAATTAATAAGAATTATTAAGATGATGAAGCACAAAGTGTAGTAGACTAATATTTTTTATCCAATTTATTAAGGGAGAAATTGTGCACATGAAAGGTTGGGAATGAATGTGTTTCAGGGTAGAAGCTAAAAGGTTTAACAATTAAATTCATTAAGAAGTGGAAAATGTGAGTTGAAGGGTAGAACAGTTAAACAACATATATAAAAACTTATAAAATTAGTAGTTTGTTTTTAGACGATACATAAAAAATAGAGTTGAATGGTTGAAATAGAACAAAATCAATATAAAGTGTTTGAGGTCCATGAGATAAACTTCAAATGAGGTGTTATATCTGGTAATCCTTTATAATATCCAAATTGAATTCGAAACTTTCTATTTGTGAAATTTGTGAAAAAGCAAAAAATATTAATAGATGATATGATATGTGATATGATGATTAAAGTATTTCAAAATTTTAGAAGTACATATCTCCAAAAGCACTGCAGACCCAAGCACAGAATGAAAAATCTTTGAATTGTGATGTTAATGTTTACTTGTATGAGTGTCATGCTTGTAAAATTAGCAACAATTCAACAAAAAGTTTTTTACTAAACGCCTCAAGACATACAATAGTGGAAGGTCTCAATTTCTCATATTGCAAATCATTGTTCAGTCATTTTGTTGAGAAATCAAGAGCAAGCCCGATAAAGCTCTCGCAATGCACAGGGTTCTGGGGAGGGCCCAATCACAAGGGCCTATTGTACGCAGTCTTGCCTTGTATTTCTGTCAGAAACTGTTTTCAAGACTTCCGTAACCTTGGTCACATGGCAGCAACTCTACTGAAGGTTCACTGAAGTACATAAAATTTAAGTTCTGTGCATTGACGGGTGTATGGAACTTTTGCAATTTATACTATCAATATATATAACTCAAATCTCAAATACAATGAAAAATAAAGAATTTCTCTTGGAACTCTTCTACTTTTACATTTCCTAAAGACTTCCACATATCTCGATTGTCAAATCTTGAGATGGTATATCAGACCTAGGACAAATATCTGTTTGATAGAAGAAAGATTGCTGAAACATTGTGAAGACAGTCTAAAGAGAAAACGTCATGTTGATCAGATAAGACAAAAAAGATATAAAAATTTAAGATCTTGTGCCCTTTGTGTGAATGGCACACTTCTTGGTATTCTCTAATATTTTTCTTTAGCTCTTAGTGTCCAAAGCACACAGCACCCAAGTTTATATTTTACTAGAAATAAATGACACTAAGCACTGTGCTCTCCACACTGAATATGTAATTGCACCACTGATGGAATAGTTTAATTGCTTTTTTAATCATCTTACTCTATAAATAGTGCAGACTGAGTCTTCATACAACTCCTATCTTTAAGAAAGAATTGTTTCTTTAAATAACAAGTACTTATAACTCCCTCAATGGCTGCTCAAAACCAAGTCCAAATTACCATCCCTAAAGACCATAATGGCCAAAAGCAAGCCCCTGAGGAAGATATTGACTACTCTCAAAGAGCACAGTGGCTTCGAGCCGCAGTGTTAGGAGCAAATGATGGATTAGTCTCGATTGCATCCTTGATGATGGGTGTGGGAGCTGTTCAAGAAAATGCTAAAACCATGATACTCACTGGCTTTGCAGGTCTATTTGCCGGTGCTTGTAGCATGGCCATAGGAGAGTTTGTCTCCGTGTACTCTCAGCTAGACATAGAGCGAGCTCAATTGAAGAGAAACAAAGCAACAGGAGGACAGAACCAAGAACATGAAGAAGGTAACAAGGAACAACTGCCAAATCCACTTCAGGCAGCAGTGGCCTCAGCTATTGCATTTTCATTGGGTGCCATTGTGCCAATTCTTGCTGCTGCATTCATCAGAAACCATAAGGTAAGACTAGCTGTGATTGTGGCTGCAGTGAGCTCAGCATTGTTAGCGTTTGGAGGAATCGGTGCTTTCTTGGGCAGAAGTCCTATGGTGAAATCTTGTGCCAGAGTTTTAATTGGTGGATGGATGGCTATGGCCATTACCTTTGGCCTTACCAAGCTGATTGGCTCTACTACTGGCATGGAGTTGTGAATGGAACTCTATCTTCCTATTCCTTTTCCTAGTTCAGAATCGTCTGCTTAAGAAGTCGCTGTTCCAATTAAATTTCCTTTTCTGTAATGATTTCTGAAGTAAATGCTTAAAAAATGGTATTGAAGTGTTGACTATTTATATATATATCCACGTTACTACTGTAAATACTAGCTATAACAAACAATCTTTTACTTCATTATGATACGCTAGGCATCATCAACTGCAGTAAACTAGTGTTTCGTCAAAGTACTGATCAATAAACAAGAACGCCTCAATTCCAGATAATGTTGGGGTAAGGCCATATCAGATATTCTAAAAACACTCTTCTCTATTCAGGCCCCGACTTCCCAATGAACCATTAATAAGAGGACTCAGCTTGACTAGTTTTACACTGGTCATTAACTATAGGCAACCCTTCATTTTCTGGACTTGAGATTGAGCTACACTCTGCAGATATAGATGGAGTTTAACACTTTATCTTATTAATTAACGACAATATATATAAAGAACAAAAAAGTAAAGGATAATCAGCCTTGGCCAGTTTCAAGATTGTGTGCAACAGCAAATTGAAGGTAAAAGCTTCTTAGCTTTCCACATTAATCAACTTTTAAACAAATAATACGCCAAGTAAAAGGCTTGAAATCTTTACTAGTCTTCCATACATTTAGAAGTATATTTTGTCCAAATCAAAACAGTCCCTAATAGAGCCTGACAGATCTGTTGACTGGATGTTAATATTTTACTTGCTTACTTCTATGTGTGACAAGCAAGGAAGATTAGCTACAATCCAATCAAGACTTGTTTGCTTAGCCCCTCAATACATACAACGATAGCAAGACCTAATTGCTCATATTGCAATTGCTTGAATTATGCTGCCTTCTTATGCCCCATCATTCTACTTAGAAACTAGATAGCAACTATTCTATTGTCTTTATGATGAAAATCTGTTATGTCATGAGGATCATTGAACATGTGAATTTAAGTTCCACGCATTGATACTGTATAAAATTTTATACAGCATGGTAAATTAGAATACAGAATAATAACTTGCCATAATCAGTTCAATCGCACTGACAGCGTAAAATCACTTATATTGTGGCAATGTGATTTAAATCAAAAACATAATGCCATATACTTTTCTCTTGTATGAAATGAGTTTCTAATTTTGAGACTTGTACATATCTCAATTGCCAATTTTGAGATGGTCTAAAAAACTGTTAGACTTGGGACAGATATCTGTTTGATGACGAAATAGTGCATAAACACCATGAAGATGATATTTCTTAGTGGACTTAGAGTTTATGGTCTAAAGATGATAACTTCCACTTCATTGTGGATCAGAAAAGATATAAAAATTAAGAGCTTGTGGCCTTTCTGTGAATGGCACACTTCTTGGTATACTATAATGTTTCTCTTTAACCTCTAGTGTTGAAAGCACACTGCACTCAAATTACATAATAAAGAAATATCTCCCATATCTCTGTTCAATCAAGTGCTTTCCTATACAGCAATATGTCCTCATTAGGTCATTTGAAGTAAACACAGAAAACAAAAAGCAGCAGTGTTTGGTTAATCCTTATGACATCTATCATTTTCAATGACACTTCGAATATTTGAGATGAATGACTTCACTTTTTTCTGAATAAATGAAAGCAAGAGACTTCATGAAAGAGGCAATCAGCAAGCAATATTATCTGTATTATGTTCAAGTTTATACCTCCGTTTCATCGCATATAAGAATGACAGTATGTGATCTCTTTTGTTAACGTGCGGAATCTAATAAGCAATACCATTAAGAGAAAAGGGAAAAAACATAAAAAAGAATTTGATAGACTGACCTCGGCACATACGTTATATGAGGTAGGTGTTCACTTAGTGGATAAATTTGGCCCAAAGTAACTTTCTTAAAACTGTTCATTAAAAAATGAAGAGCTTGTGGCCTTTCAATGGATGGCACACTCCCTGGAATACTATAATCTTTGCCTTGTCAGCCTTAGTGTGGAGAGCACACTCCACTAGATTTTTATATACCAAAGAAATCATGTCACGTATCTCTAGAGATTCATGCATGCAAGTGCTTTCCTATACAGCATTCCATACTCACAGGGCACCATTCTTTAGGAATTGTAAATGGAAATGAGAAAATTTTACAAGAAAGATGGTGAATCAACTGCAAATATGAAATTGTAGGTTCATTTTGTAAAGTTAGAGTTTGTTACTAAACAAATGAAAGGTTTTAGCTAGCACACAATCAGAAGAAAAGAATCAAATGCAAAACTGACTCGTGCTCACCACACTACTATTATTTTATGGCACCACTTTCTGCTCAGGGTGATTATTTATTAGTCATCCTGCTCTATATATAACCATCAGAGGGAGGATTGGAACTTCAAAAACAAGAAGTCCTAAACAACAAATCATCCTTTTTCTAAACAATTACTTAAAACATTCTTCATGGCTGCTCAAAACCATGTTCAACTCACTGTCATTAAAGAAAATGATAACCAGAACCGAAACCAAGTACCTGAAAAAGACTCTGACTACTACCAAAGGGCACAATGGCTTCGAGCTGCTACACTAGGAGCCACTGATGGATTGGTTACAACTGCATCTTTGATGATGGGTGTTGGAGCTGTCAAGAAAGACGTTGATGCCATGATCCTAGTCGGCTTTGCAGCTTTGTTTGCTGGTGCTTGTAGCATGGCCATAGGAGAGTTTGTTTCTGTGTACTCTCAACTAGATATAGAGTTAGCTCAAATTAAGAGAGAGACCAAAACAAGAGGACAGAATCATGAACAGCAAGATGAAGAAGAAGACAAGAAGGAAGAACTCCCAAATCCATTTCTGGCAGCCGTTGCTTCAGCTGTTGCATTTTCATTGGGTGGCGTAATACCAATTCTTGCTGCTGGATTTATATCAAACCATAAGGTGAGGATGGGTGTCGTGGTGGCGGCAGTGAGCTTGGCGTTGTTTGTATTTGGAGGGGTTGGTGCTGTTCTTGGTAAAAGTTCTGCAGCGAGGTCTTGTGCCAGAGTTTTAATTGGTGGCTGGATGGCTATGGCCATCACCTTCGGTCTTACAAAACTGATCGGCTCTGCTGGCATGGAGATGTGACCGGAAAATTATGTTCCTGTGTCCTTATTCCCAGTCCAGAATCATCTTTTTTAACAAATGTCTGTTGTGTTCCTCACCAAATTTCCAGGATAAGAAAAGAATAAATGGAAGACATCTCTCTGTAATGGTTCTGTTGTGAATGAATGATAATGACTCGTTTTCTGAAATTTATATGCTTGTAATCTTTGCTTCTTCAATATGTTGACATCATAAAATTTTATTGAACTCTGACTTGCAGTCCAAGGTGAAGTACAATAAAGAGTTTTTATCAAGTTTGAACCATGTCCTTTCTTACTATATAAGGCATTATCAAAACCTGTCATAATTTTACAATTCTATCTTTAAAGCACTTGATGAAAACTACAAGTATTTATAAATTTGAAAGTGTCCTACTCCAGAAGCCCCAAAATCACAAACTTTGCCTCACCACTTAATGAGGAATGCATTGAGGGTGCAAGCTAGGCAAATTGGCCAAGCATCAAGCTGTTTTACTGAAAACCCAATTCCTCTTACAACGTTGCAATTCAGGTTTTGTATTACTCTTTTGGCTCTAGACTGTCCTCAACCATCCTATTTTGTGACACCTGCTTCGATTTAACAACAATCCTATTTTACGAGTTATGACATCCATAAATCTTAGTGGTCAAATCTTGAATCAGCCTGAGGGTTTGATAAAAATTTCAGCCAAATAGAAGAAATGGAGTTAAAACAGTATGTGATCTTCCAGTGGATTATAAAGCTTTTTGGCCTCAATGAGTTGAAGACTCTTTTTCTTCCTTCTGAATTCTTCTGTGTCATTATGTGGATGGCACACTTGCTGGAATACTTTAATGTTTTGCCTTCTCAGGAGAGCGCACTCCACACTTACAATACAATAAGTATAATACATCACTCATATCTGTGTTCATGAAAGTACAATATTGGATAGTTTAACACATTTCTGGGAAATATGATTTTATCTCCGGAAAACGCTGAGCAAAGGATCAAGAGGCAAGCATGAAAAGATGTCACAAGCCCTCAGCCATTTGTATTATTCTGAAGTACCAAATGACATGACATATTAGTACAATGTTGTGTGTTGTTTCGTTGAATTACATGAAAATTGTAGTAATAACCAATACCATAAAGAAAAAATGGGTAAATTATAGAAGAATTAAAATAAACTAACTGCAGGACATCTATTATAGTGTTATATGACCAAAGTATTCAATTAGTGGATTCATAAAGTTTATTTGGTCTAAAATGACTTTATTAGAACTCTGGAATTAAGAAAACAGAGAGCTTGTGGCCTTTATGTAATGGCACACTCCCTGGAATACTATAATCTTTGCCTTCTCAGACCTTATTATGGTATGTGGAGAGCACACTCCACCCTATTTTGATATTATTTTCCAAAGAAAGTATGTACCTTATCTCTCTATTCATGCAAAGTGCTTTCCTATACACTATTCCATTTTCACAAGCCTCTCATGAATCCATTTCATAATTAATTTGTGAGAAGAGATGTGGCTTGCTTCATTGGTTGTGCTTATCTTGCCATTTTGCTACCGTTTATTTTGCTTTCTAGCCTGTTTTCGAATTGTGTCCTTGTGCAGAGAGTCTACGTAGATTCTACCCTCCTCAAACCATATGGGATCACGTACTGTCTATATTGTTGTAATAACAGAGTTACGGCCTCTAGCTCTCAATATTTTGTTTTGACGTTTGAAAGAGAACCATCATCTTGAAATACTGAAATATGAAAGTACTTGTATCAATTCTACAGATAATTTGCAAGATAGTGATCCTAACAAGTCCCATTCTTTCAGAACTGTTACTAGACATAAGGTTTCACCGGAAAATGGGGACCATAAGAAAAGAAAACATGCAAGTGCAGATTCATTTTGCAAAGATGGAGATATGTGTTGATTAAAAAAAAAAGCAAAGGTTTTAGAAAAGCATGCAATCAGCAAAAAGAGATAAAAATACAAAATTAAGTGCTACCAAGCCTTGTGCTCACCACACTATAATTTTTTTAATGGCACCACTTTCTGCTCAGGCTGATGAATACTTAGTCATCCTGCCCTTTATATACCATCAAAGGGAAGACTGAATCTTCATAAACAAGAATTCCTTCAATTTATAAAAACATTTCCTTGGAAAAAAATTTCATGGCTGCTCAAAACCATGTCCAAATTACCATCCCTAAAGAACAGGACAACCAAAACCAAGCTCCTGAAGAGGACTTTGATTACTCCCAAAGGGCACAATGGCTTCGAGAAGCTGTGTTAGGAGCCAGTGATGGATTGGTTTCAACTGCATGTTTGATGATGGGTGTTGGAACTGTTCAAAAGGACGTCAACGCCATGATCCTTATCGGCTTTGCATGGTTGGTTGTTGGTGCTTGTGGCATGGCCATAGGAGAGTTTGTATCTGTGTACTCTCATGTACATCAAGAAGAAGGAGGACTAGCAAATCCATTTCTGGCAGCCATAGCCTCAGTTGTTGCATTTTCATTGGGGGGCATAATACCAATTCTTGCTGCTGGATTCATATCTGACCATAAGTTGAGGCTAGTTGTGATTGTGGTAGCAGTGATGTTGGGCATTGTTAGCATTTGGATGAATTGGTGCTTTTTTGGGCACAAGTCCTATGGTGAAATCTTGAGCAAGTGCTTTCATTGGTGGATGGATGGCTATGGCCATTACCTTTTGGCTGACCAAACTGACAGGCTCTACTGGCGGGGGGATGTGTTAGGAAATTTTTATTCTTGTCCCTTTACCTAGTTCAGAATCATCTTATGTTGCACATTTGAATAAATTTCATGGATAATATTAGAAAACATGTGAGAAATCCAAAATGTAGAACAAAGGTACCTAAAACACGTTAAAGAAAAGCAGCAGACGGATATTTAAGACATGGTGCTAAACTTGACTGATATTGCAGTAGTTATTTAGAATCTTAATCATCAGGTATCCATCATTTCACAGACCACTTAACCGCAACAATTTGATCCTGGAATACGATAGCTGTCTCTTAGGCTCATCCCAACTTCCATAATGGGAGCCAAGAAAATGCCAATAAATCTTTCTTGTCAATCTCGACATCTTCTTTTTCAGTTTATTTGTTTCACTTCATCTATTCCTATGTCTTTAGCTTCCAGCAAAACTTCAAAGTATTAAGATTTTTTACCAGAAACACACTGGATGAAATAACGCAAATGAAAAGAAGCATAATCTTTCTGATTCTTGATGTTTAGCTAGAGACTAGAAAAAGATATAAGACATAAAGACACACTTAAGCAAGAACACAAGCAATAAAGACAGTGAAAGAAAATAAAGGTCCAGTAATACAACTACCATTCAGGGGTTCCTTGAAGCAGCAATAAAGACATCTCTACTGCTTGCATCTTCCAAAAAGAAAAAAGGAACTTTGGTGCACTATATTTTAATCACAAAAAAAAAAAGAATGTTGGGTTGAACTTATATTGCATAAAGCTGGATGATTTCTTTAATGATTTTGGATTCAATAAAATAGGTCATCTTGGTTGGGGATGTCTCACTGAATGCTGCAAAGTACTTGAATAGTATTAATGGATTCAAAGTGCTACATTTTTTGGATAAAAATGGGGAATGGCAAAGTAAAGCCCAATTGGGAAAATCTCTGGAGGAAATCAAATCTTGATTGTGGAGAAGTTCAGACTTTGATTGGACTGAGGAGGTTCAGCCAAAGAAATGGTGATTTTGCATATTTTTCAGTATCACCTTCTCCATCAGCATCAATACCCCTGAAGTTCCAGCTCCTTCTCCGGCTCCACCCGTTCATTAACACTCCCATTATCCCAGCTGCCCACAGGGTAAGGGAGAAAAGAAGATGAAGTACTACACATTCCAATAGATATGAATACCTTGCTGGCCCAGGTACTAAATTCAGGTAATTCATCAGACCGATCAATCACAAGGCAAAGTTTCAGATTTCCATGCAAGAACATTACGAATCCAGCACCAAACAACAGTTTTCAAATGGCATTCGAAAGTGTGAGGCCATATTCAAATTTGCAAATTAAGCAAAGCATAAGATCCCAATCAAACCATGTTATCGAACATTTACGGACATAGAACAGAAGTTTATAACAGCCAGGTTTCATGAGCTCAAGCGATTCAGCTGATAGTCCAGGGAAACAAGGCACCAAGTAGACACACCAAATTATTTGCATCCAGCTAGTACAACATTCAACTCTTCAGCTGCACCAGAAAGAATCAAAATTTAATCAGCTCCCAAGTTAGAGATACTGTGAAGATCAGATCTAAAACTCAAAAAATCTTAAAAAACTACCAGAATTTAAAGTATCAGCTTCGATAGCCACCAGAACTGCGACGATCATATGGCCCAGAACGATCACGGTTAAAACGTTCACCGCCTTCACGACCACCACCATCTCTGCTGCTGCGGCTTCCATATCGATCTCCATTCCTGTCGGGTCCACCTCCACCACCATACCGACCACCTCTACCCCCTTCACTAGGGCATTCTCTGGCAAAGTGACCTGGCTTACCACAATTATAGCAATCTCCACCACCAGATCCCCGACCACCACCATAATCACGGCTACCGCGATCCCGACCACGATCACGGTCACGGTCACGGTCACGAGGTCGATCACTATCAAAATCTCTACCCGAACCTTGCTGAGGCTGGGCTTTGTCTACAGTAATAGCACGTCCATCTAAGTCCATTCCATTCATTGCTTCAATGGCATCTTCCATTGCTCTCTTATCATCAAATGTAACAAAACCAAATCCACGAGATCGGCCAGAGAACTTGTCAAGTACAACCTTTAACAAAAAGGATAGAGGCATTGGAACATTAAAATTTGACATCCAGATAAAGGAAAAGAGAGAGTGGGAAACGGAATAAGAAAAAGAGAGGAAACAGAGGTAGACAACTACTATATTAACTCTCATCGTAGACTTCATAGTATATAACACCAGACACCTTCCAATGAATAACAGAACTTTGACAGGAACTCACACTATCGTTTGTTCTTGCATCTAGACTAAATAGCCATGTGGGGAGGAAAGAAACGTCTGTACTCAGCTACAAAATTTATTTTGTACACGGCAGGGGGTTTTGATATTTGTCAGATGCAGTACCTTAAGCTTCATTTTCCTAAATTAACTATTTCTTTCTAATGAATTTGAAGGTTTTTATTCTGGCTTGAAAAAAAGCTCCATGAAAGTTCCAGAACTGCAGAACTTTTAATTGGCAAGCAAGCAGACGAAAACCTTTTCAACAATCCCTTGACGATGTATGTGTGCATCCATGGGAAAAAGACATTGTTTTACCTTCACTTAGCTCATTAGAAGTCGGGGTGAGGTCAGAACTGAGGATTACAGTGATATCGGTATAAAGGTATGTTATAGCATTCAAAGCACAACATTAATTTTTTAATATTTTTTTGGGCTAAGCCAAAAGATCTTATTCACCAATGAGAAGTATGTAGAGAGCTTTTTACACTGATTTGGACAAGTCCCAAATCCAGGCTCAGCGACCTTACTTTTTCATGGGGGAAAAACACAACAACTAGAGTCACTAAACAAAAAACACAACTAACAATAAACGTTCAACTTTTGCATAATTCCTCTTAGCAAGAGTAAGAAATTACTCATTGTTCACCAAAAGAGGTCAAAATAGGTGCATTCACAGGCATAGAAGGGAGATAGCACCAAAGTGGTCAAAACCCTCATCCCTCCTTGAAAGG
>JBCEWC010004535.1:0-11232 GCA_038996855.1 Solanum aculeatissimum
AATCAGTTATAAAAAAAGGTATTAAGTAAGTAATAATAAGTATCTAAATAGTTAGAAAAATAAATAAATACATATGATTTTTTTTTAAATTTTGGGCCTCTAAATAAAATTTCGCTTTAGGCCTCCAATTATGTTGAGCTGCCCCTGATGGGGCATCTACTTGGTATATAAATGTATCCACATCCCCCATCATTGATAAGGCATGATAAAGAGTTGTTCACTGTGAGAGGAGTAATCTCTGGTTTTTGTTTTCTAATATTTATGAGCTATTTGGACCTAAGTTGCGCAGGCTGTTCACTGCGCACCCGTGTCGACATGACATGGGTGTGACATACATACCAGATATGGTCAATCGGGACCCATATCGGATATGATCAATTGATTTTGAATACTTTGGCCAAATTCGATAGAGAAATTTGAGATAGATACAGTGGTTTTTGAAAATCAAAACAAAAGCTAAGGTGAAATCATGAATAAGGCATGTGTATTTTTATTGTTAAAAAGTTTCTGTATGAAAAATCCGCAACTAGATGATGCTTTAAGGATACAAGTCACATTACTACTGAATGTGCAATGAACTCAAGAAGTCCATCATGGCCTCTAAATCATTTGCAATATCCATGCTACACATAAAAAACATGGAGATACATTTGTACTTAATAATAATTATAGATTCAAACTCGCTCCCAGAGATTCATGCATTTCTTTCCTTCTCAATAGCCCATTATTGAGACATAGTTTCATAAATCTATTTTTAGATATTTGAATTATTTTTAGCTGAATCGTCAGTCCTTGCACCGGGGATCCGTATCTTGAATCTTAAAATTTAAATGAGGAAGGATCCGACTTCTAGATCTACACGCATATCAGACACTTGAGTCCCAACAACTTAGCTTTGGACCATGTTGAATCCTTTTCATACCTAATAAAATCCATTTAAGAAGTTCTCTCACATTCTAAACATGTGTCTAGGGTTGATAAAAAACCACAGTAGGGAGCGGTAAAGGGTAAGTGTTCAAAATTCATTAAAAGATTTGGTAGCGTGCTCTCTCTCAAGTGAAGTTGGTGCTGATGTGTTTGTCAAAGTGGCAGTAGGAACAAGAGATGACCCCTATAGCAAAATAAATTAACCCCTCATTTGAGTGAGTAAATAGAATAAAGTGTATTTCTTGATTAGTTTTGAATTTGTATAAACTATGCACGTAGTGGAAGAATGATTATTTTGGTGCTTCCAGAATGTAATCTGTAACTATAGAATCTGTTAGTGATTGTCTTCATTTAACCCGATTTGGAGGATGACTCTTGCCTTATTATCTGTGTAATGGATGAGTGGTTGAGCAAAGAAAGATAAGCTTTTGCAAATCCTTAATTTGTACAAGAAGAATGAAAATGAAAACGAAAGAAAAAGTGCTGGTCTCTGACTTCTCTGACTAGTTATGTTATTATTCCAACTGTTATGCTAAATTTGGCTTCCTTAACTTCCGATCTATGGGCCTGCTACTTTTACCATCCATGGTTTCATGAAGTCTTCAATGGTCTTAATGCATTTTTGTCAATTCCATTTGCATTGTTAGTACATTACCTAGGAAGCAAATTTCTTTTCTCTTCAGCCTTTTGATATGAATTGTCTAAAGCTTGGCAGAAGATGTTCAAACTAGCACAAGTAGTGTACTGTAGTTCCTTTTGTATCATCAAAGTTGTCTACATTCTATTTGGATTTACTTGAGTAATGAGATTCTATCAAAACAAAGTGCAGATATGGGAACATATATCTCTTTAAGGTTCGCAAATTTATTAACTACTTAGTTCTGTTATATTTTTCAATTAGGCAATTTTCAGAAGTCTCTGTATATCCTTATCTGTGAAATTGAATGTTATTTATGAATGCACTTGTGTTTCCGTGCATTGGGACTAGCAGACTGCGCCAATTGGACATCTCTTTAAAGTTAAGTCAAGCTTTAGTCAATTGCAGTAGAGGCTGCAAATATTTTGGCTGCTGAAGTGCATTGTGTTTAACCTCCCTATTTTTATGTTACCTGTAGTGATATATAGTGAATACACAGGTGGTATGGCACTAGATAGTAGACATCTTCTATTTCTTTTGTGGGAAGGGTGGGGGTTCGTTTTTAGCCCAACATAATGTTATGATGTATTTTCATCATGCTCCATGTTCTTTGTCTTTATTGTTCACCTGGCTGTTCTGTAGGATTATATCTTCATGCTGTCACTGAGACAAAGCTTGTTGTGGATACTTCAAGAGGAGAAACACTGCGCATCAATGTAATGTTACTCCCACCTTGAGGCTGAGTGTTGTAATTATCTGAGTTTTTTGTGGTTTTAAATGTCTGATGCTCAAAATCATTCATTTGCACTCCCTTTCTAGAACTTCTTAGTCTCTTCCACTGTAGTATTATATTGTACGGTCTAGAGACTTGGCTGATTTCTGAGTCTTGGAAGAAGCTGATCTGGATTTCTGAGGCGGTTATCGATAAAGACTGATTGTAACATTGATTTGATCTGAAATTGCAGTTTGATATCACCTTTCCAGCACTTCCATGTTCCATGCTCAGTGTTGATGCCATGGATATCAGTGGAGAGCAACATCTTGACATTGTATGTGCAGTAAACAGGTTATGTCGTCCAGTTATATTGTTCCTAGTTTTCCCCAAGCCCACATGATTTCATTTTTTTGAATGCTAGTTCTGTCTGTAGAGTTAGATGACTTAAATTTTTTCCTTTAGGATTGTGGTCCTCATTGAGTGGTGAAATTAAATGAGACTTGACCAGATTATCTCTGTGAAGTATTTTTGTGCCACTCCACATGGCTGAATATCTGCCCTCTGTGTGTACCTAAGTACGTCATCTCCTAGTGGAAATAATAGTATAAAGCTACAAAATTATGCCTGCTATCTTATTAGGGAGATAATTTGATGACCGGGGTGTCCGGCCCAACTTTCGTACCTTGACTAATTTCACAGGATACCTATCACCTCCCATCAGCAACATGTAACATGTAACTCTGCCCACTAAGGTTAGGAAAAATGGAAAGAATCACCTATAGTTTTTTCGTCTCTACTGGGATTTGAATTGCACAGTTAGTTGTATGACTATACCTTCATGCCGATATATGTATTTTCAATATGTAATTATGTTGGAGAGATTACTGTTTGCCAAGTCTGAACTCTCGGAAGATTATAAGATAATATATGATGCAAATATAGATGAGTTACAAGCCCTCACACTCTTAGTTTTTCTCTAAAAAGGTTGGCTCCACTTCCTTATATGCCCGTAGTATAACAAAATTAAACTTTGTTGAAGTTGTTGGAGACTGATTAGTTGATAAAGTAAAGCATTTCTCTCGAAAGGATTTGTAGAAAATGAAAATTGTTAAGTTTTTTGAATGTTAAACAAGTTCTCTCTAATTCTGGTGAAAATTGTTCTTTTGTAGGCTTAATACTTAGATTGTCGCCTGAGGTTATCTCAGATTCCATGTTACACACCCAAATGTTTCAAATTTGTGCCTTTTACACATCATTTTGATATTTGACCACTTTTTCCCAACACGTGTATGCCACACATCAATAGGATTGTGACACGTATTGTTATTAATTTTCTTGGAAAAAGAAAATATTGAAAAGGAATAAATGAAAAAGCTTGAAAGAAGAAAAAAGCTCACTATGGCTGCTACCACCACCGGAGACCTTGTCCACCCCACAAAACCTTCATCTTTCCAAAAAAAATACCACTACAAAAACTCTTTTAATCCACATACAACTCTTGTTTTTCCATCAAAGCAAAAAAAAGCTCTAAGGTTTAGTCCGAAGGTTCGCTGGGGCTTTAAGCACAAATAAAGCTCTATGGTTCATTGGAGCTTTAAGCACAAATAAAGCGTGGACTTTAATTGAAAAAGTTGCAAAGGGAGGAAAAATACAAATATATATGATTAGTCCAAGGCTTATAATTATAAGCATTAATGACAAATATATGAACAAAGAAATTGAGAAAATTCACGATGATGTGAAATATCAATTGGTTAGTGTTGCCTCTTCAAAAAAGGCTTACTGAAAAGAAAGAGTGTGTTTTAAAACCTTGATGATGATTTGAATCACACATTCAGTGAGGCAAAACGCTCAACACATTTTGAGCCATGCTTCTGGGTTTAAGTGCACTTTACAGCGTGCCTTTGACAACACCGCATCACCTGTGAATGGTCATATTTGATGAAAAGGAAAGAAAAAGGCTCGGGAAGAAACAAGAATGAAAATACAAGGAGAGAATATGGATGCTTTGCCTTGAACAGAGGGAGGGTTCGAGGAGAAGATAATTGGAGGGAGTCTAGGAGAAGATTGTGGAAGGGGGCTGGGTAGCAGCAGTAACTGGGGCTGAAAGGTGGGGAGAGGTTTTGGAACCTTTTCACTTTTCCCTTTTATTTGATTTTTACCCCATAAAAGGGAAAATTAATTAACATTTGACACTTAAATAAAGATGTAGATTAAATATTTATAGTTTGACACACTCAGTTTTTTGTTTAAACACGTGTGTTATTTGGTCAAAATGGTGGGTTAAAAATGCACTTAGTGTGTAATCTTCTCTTTCCTTGGAACTGACCTAATGTTCTTTTAATTTCTTAATTATCAAGAAAGAAATGCTTGATTGTGTAAGGCAAACAGTACATTGTAAACTATGCTGCAAGAAGGCTTGTTGGACGTGAAGCTAAGCGAATCACTCAGCTAGTTATGGTACATGCTATTATCGCAGTAGAAGCTAAGGCCATTTTGAAAATAATAATCAAAGTTGTGAAAGTCAAGATAATCGCAAGCTAGTTGCACGATCTTTTGGAATTATAATGCCGATGGAT
Organism: Solanum aculeatissimum; assembly: GCA_038996855.1. NCBI lineage: Eukaryota > Viridiplantae > Streptophyta > Magnoliopsida > Solanales > Solanaceae > Solanum > Solanum aculeatissimum. The sequence goes on from JBCEWC010004535.1 coordinate 4,859, forward strand.
ATTACTCTTTGGGCTCTTGTATGATGAGGTTATATTTATGCTTGCAGAGACATGACATCATCAAGAAAAGAATTGATGTTCTCGGAAATGTTATTGAGACAAGGAAGGAGGGCATTGGTGCTCCTACGGTGAGATACAAGTTGTTCTCCTTTTTATCAAAAGTAGCTAATGTAGAAATTTATTAAGCTTTATTACAAATTTTATAGCTGCCAAATATCCGGATTTAAAGAAATAGTTTTGGCTATTATTTGCATTCTGGATTTTCATGGCTCAAATAACAAGAATGACTTTTGATTTAAGAAACATGCTCTATATATTCTTTTCAAGCACTGCATCTATGACTCTATTCCTACAACAGATTGATAGGCCTTTGCAAAGGCATGGAGGAAGACTTGAGCACAATGAAACATATTGTGGTTCCTGCTATGGTGCTGAAGAGGTATGTTCCTACTTCTTAGTGCTAGAAATCTCTCTTATATTATGATATAAGCTTTGGTATCCCCTTTGTAAATTTAACCTCATATTTTTGTTTACTTTCATCCGTCCAACCTTTTTGTTTGTCCTTGATTTTACCACAAATACAGATAATTATCTCATTAAACTGCTTCTCACAAGTACCAACTCTGAATTCCTGTCAACTTTGCAGTCAGATGATCATTGTTGTAACACCTGTGAAGATGTTCGTGAGGCCTACCGAAAGAAAGGTTGGGCATTGACAAACCCAGATGAAATCGACCAGGTAAGTTGAAGATTGATCATTGAAGGATTTACATGTTTTGTATGTTTTCTTCTTCTCCAAATTATTCCGTGAAACTGAAGCCATTTTTCCTCCATGAAAGCTCGACTACCATGTCTTCTTTCTGAGAGACCTAAGAAATTAACAATACTGAAATTCCATTTTGCATCTCATATCAAAGTATGCAACATAACATGGATGTGATAGAAGAGCTGTGAGCACTATGGTCTCACAATCTCAAACAAACAAGACGTGATAATTTTTATACATGTATGTTAAATGGAATGAATGTGATTGATCTAACTTTTTATTTAACTATATGCAAAGGTCAATCGTGACCACTCAACATTGTATATTTTATGCATAGCTGGGAGGATAGCATTTATTCAACGGTTGAAGATTGATTATATTCAATTGTTTTTGTTTAGTAGAATTATGTTACAGGATTACAAAAACCTTACTTGATTTTTATTCTGATTACAAAGATTTCTCAAGTTATTTTCATATTAACAAATCTTCTGCAATTAGTTTTCTGTAAGACATTAGTTCGGTCATGTTAAGGGGACAAATGTGCCTGTAGGTGACATTATCTTTTAAAAAATGGATTTTTTTAATCAGTAAAATATTAGCAACAGTACCAAATCCTGTAGCATATGTACATCAATGTACAACAAATACTTAGGCATTCACAAAGTTGTCAAAATTTACTTGGGATACATTTCACAAAGGATTTCTAGTTTTGATGACACTACAGGAAATATTATTAGCATACATCATTTCTAAAAAGGTGTTTCAGGAGCTGCTGATTTTGGAAGACACATTTTTCGAGCTACTTTTAAATAAAAAGCTTCCAAGACCTCGAAGCTACTTATTTAACAACTTCTATTTTAAACTCTAGAATATGGGTGAGTTTATTTCTTCCATTTCAAGAATTAGTCTTTTTCGATAAACTTCATAGTTTCTGCTTAATTAAGAAGGAAAAAGAGTTTAAACTAAGAATTTAAAATTTAGCTTTATTGTTTTTCCTCTTTTTTAATTGGGTAGAGATGCGATATTATAATATAAAACCATTTCTATAAAATGTGAACGGGAAAATGTCAAACTCTGGAAGATTTAGATGCCGATCGAGAAAAGAGCAAGGAATGAAATGGGAGGGCAAAGCCATCACTTCTGAGGATAAAGTGGGTATGGTTTCTTAAATCCTCAACTAGGTGTTGTTACTGTATCAGGAAAAAAAAACCCTCAACTTGGTGAGTGGTTATCATAAGTTTTAGGTTTCTTATTTTTAATCTAATTGAACCTCTATAGAGTCATGTAATTAATAGTACATTTTTTAATCAAAGGTTATCCATGTGATCAAAGATCATGGGTTCAAGCTATGGAAACAGTTTCTTGCAAAATTGCAAGGCTGCATATAATAAACCCTTGTGTCTCGGCCCTTCTCTGGACCCAGTGCATAGCAGGAGCTAGTGCACCGGATTGCCCTTTTTTTATTTATTTGCACCGGGCGTCCGAGTCTCTTAGAGCCCCGACTAATCTCGGGGGTGCACAGACCCTCCACAAGGAGTTTCCTGCAAGTGCACTTTTTAAAAAGCTATTAACTCATAGAATGGTAAGAAATTGAGTTTAGGTTGAATCTTCTAAACAAGTGTTTATTTTGAGAGATAGGATCTGTCAACCATTTTGTTTGACAAATAGTTGGATGGAAGTTCCTTTTTTGTTTATGAGAAATAAAGATGGAGCAGAAATGAATCAAATGGATTTTTTCTCTTGATGAATAGCCTGCGACTTCTGTAGGACTCGGTTTGTGGGAAATTTTAGCCAAACTAGAAATGATGTGCCAAGTTTTTCTTTTTTTTAAGAAAAAAAAGAAGAGACCTGTCATGGATGTATGCGCAGAAAGCTAGTGATACCAACAAGACCTATATTAAATGTCTCATTTTGTAACAAGATCACAAAATGTTTATTCTTTACAGCTTGTCCAAGTTGCCAGTTCATGTGAAGGAAGAACTGTGCAAGCTTATCGGATAGAAATTGAGTTAAAGACTCAAATGTGATAAGATGTTGATTTATTTATGTTTTAGTTTTGATTTGCTTTTCCTATGGAGGATTTTGTGTTATCTACTTATCACTCCATTTAAATTGAACATTTCCTTATATATTGTCTTTGTGCAATTTTTATTTTGGTATTCTTTAAAAAATTGTGCTTCGATTCACGCTTTAAGCGAAGCATGGCCTTGTTCGCTTTTTTTCGCATCACACTCCTCTGAACACTAGCATAGCGTGATGACATATTCCAAATTACGCTGCTTTTTCTTCATGTATTGTAGCACATTTTACATACGTATTATTCAATTAATATGAAAAGAACGCATGGTTATTAAGCTTTAATTATTTTATGATGTGCTGATTGAACTCATGGCTGATCTTTCTTCTTTCTCTTTTGAAATTCACGAGTCAGTGTAAAAGAGAGGGTTTCCTAGAAAGGATAAAAGCGGAAGACGGTGAAGGATGCAACATGTATGGGTTCTTGGAGGTCAATAAAGTGGCTGGAAATTTCCACTTTGCACCTGGGAAGAGTTTTCAGCAGTCAAATGTTCATGTCCATGATTTGCTCACATTTCAGAAGGATAGTTATAATGTAATATGTTTTTGGAATTTGATACATCTGTTCATGTTTGTTTTTTTCTTTAATATAACTTACTAAAAACTACCTTCAACAGATCAGTCACAAGATCAATAGATTAACTTATGGAGAATACTTCCCGGGTGTTGTGAATCCTCTTGATGGGTACATCACTTTTGCTAGTCTATACCTTGTTATCTGGTGTCTTTATATGATGGATGTACGATCACACTTGTATTTTGACTGTTCCTTTTTTGTTTTTGATAAAAATTGCAGTGTGACATGGACACAAGAAACACCCCATGGCATGTATCAGTATTTTATCAAGGTTGGCACTTTTCACTTTTCCATGTGACTGCCCTCATACTTTTTCTTGTTTCTGCTATTTACTTGAAGTTCTGTGAATTTGGAATTTTCACTTGATTTAGTGTTTCCTGGTTTACTTGCCATAGAATGGTCAAGGATTAATGCCTAGAGCTTTCTTTTCCTCCTCCCCAGTCCTTATTCCCCCTGTCACTTGTATTTTTTTTTCTTTCGGGGGGGGGGGGGGGGGGGCCCCAATATTGTTAAAAGCACTGAGCGAAGACTTGTCGTTTTAATGCCTTGAAGTAATTTGATGAAGAAGAAGCATTTGCTTCTGGAACTGAAACGTCAAGCACACTTTTATTTAAAGCGAGAAAAAGCTCACTTAAGTGCTAACTGGGGCTTTTTTTTTCGATTTCTGTAAAATACTTGCGTACGTTTTCCAAACATCTTCCCTCCTTTGTCGACTGCGAAGGTTTGTTCTTCTCTTCCTCCTCTTCTTCTTCTCTTTTTGTTTCTCTTCTGCGTATGTTACTGTAGCTAGGTTTTTATGTTCAATTTCTGTATTCAATGCTACTTAACTAGCGTTACCCTTTTCTGTTGTTTTTTTCAATTTCTGTTTGTAATGCTATTAAAGAGCATTTACTGGGTACACTCTGTTTGTAATTGCCTATGCTCTGATTTTTATTTTTATTTTTTTCAATTTTGCTGCTCTGTTCTTGTCTCTACTTCTTTTCCTCTGTTTTTTTTCTGTTCAGTGACTAAGTTGCTGTTTTGTTTTTGCTTGTAGTAAGTTATATTTTCTTATTCAATGTCACAACAAAGGGATCCAACTTGTTTTCCTAAGAATTGAAAGAATTGCCTAATATGTTACCTCTATTGAATTCTTAATATTTGCCTAAGAAGAAGGAAAGATTTGCCTAATATTTTGCCGAGTAATTCAAAAAGTGCCTTTCTAGGAAAGGAAGGTTCCAGAACACTATCAAAAAGAGTTAGACTAGACCATATTTCATACAGAGACTAGTTTTCCTGTTTCTTCTTGAGCCGAGGGTCTACCAAAAACCTCCTCTCTACCTCCCAAGGTCCGTAAGGTCTGCATATAGCCGTATACACCACCTTCCATAGACTGCAATTGTAGGATTGCACTGTGTATGTTGTTGTGTACTACTTTTTCTCTTTCATTTCCTCAAAAACTAAATATACCATACGAATCCCAAATATTTCACCAATCGTCATTGAACAATAAACATTGCAACTCTTGTAATAACAGTTTGATGAAGGTGCGTTCACTCTCTTTCTTGCAAAAGTTAATTAATGGGTTTGTAAGTTAATGCATGATCTAAATATTCAACAGTAGCTAAAATGGCGCGAAAGGTCATGAAAAAGCACAAATACAAAACTCAAATTAAAGGAGTGTAATTTGATCTTATTGCTTGTTCATGCTGTCTGCTAAGTTTTGTGGACTCTCAGTGTTACCTCAACTGTTTTGATTAGTTCAATAGTACAACTTTTACTCTCTTGTGCATTTGAAGTAGAACATATATCATATTAACGTGGGATCACCAGGTAGTGTTAGAATTGTATTCCCAGGGAAAATATTCCTCATTTTGATTGTTTGGCTGGTTACTATTATCATCTATTTTGCTCGGACTCTTTAAAAATAATTATTGATGCATGTCGGATACTCCAAAAGTAGTGTATTTTTCTAAAGCATCCAACATTTGTACGGCAACATTTTTAAGAGTCCGAGCAACTTAGTATTATTGTCATTGTGTAGAGAGTAAGGTCAAATATTATATCTATGATCTGTAACAACTTTTTCTGTTTGTGATTAAAAAACATACACCTATATCTGGTTCTATCATATTGTAATTATTGATGTTCACATGGTATTTTTGTTATTAGCATGTTTCAGCATATATACACTCTTCTTGTTATTGTTTTGTTATTTATTGATGTTCACATATAACCATCTTTCTCCATGTGGGAAAAAAATCCATAGACCTTCATCTGGCATTCTTGAATGTTGATTGTCCATTTGACATTTGCTATTGCCATGTAGCAGTATATACACTCTTATAGGTCGAAGATGGAACATAATTTGTTCGTGGAATGCTAATTCTTGTCTCTGTAATAGGACAACCATTGTAACTTAGGTTGACCTAATTTTTTGTATGTTATAGAGGGAAAATTACTGTTATTGTTAATAGTAATATCTAGTTATTTGCTACAGGTGGTACCTACAGTATATACAGATGTCAGTGGGCATACCATCCAGTCAAATCAGGTTTTTTTATTCTTCAAGTTATCTATCTGCATTTAGTGTACTTATAGACTACGAGATGTGATACAACAGCTTATCGTTTGCAGTTCTCTGTAACTGAACATTATAAAGGCGCGGATTTTGGCCGTTTTCAGTCAATCCCTGGTGTTTTCTTCTTCTATGACCTTTCACCAATCAAGGTTTGTCATTGGCTTCATTGCTTAAATTTCTAAGTCGTTAATTTGCCTCTGATTCCTATTTATTTTCTTCATCATAGCCTCAGTAAATTTTTTTATAAAGGCTTTTTTCTCTTTAAAAGAATGGGGTTGGTGGAGGACTGGGGTGGTAGTGGGGGGGGGGGGGGCATTGAGCCTTTCCACTCTAGGACGAAAGGAAACAATATTTCCCCTAAGTTGTTGCTCCCTTTCATATGGAATTTTTTCTTT
>JBCEWC010004535.1:11242-27041 GCA_038996855.1 Solanum aculeatissimum
CCCCCCCCCCCCTCCCCCCCCCCCCCCCCCCCCCCCATTGATCCTTTACACTATAGGAAGGAAGGAAACAGTATTGCCACTAAGTTATTGCTCACTTTAATATGGAATTTTTTCTTTCCTGTTTTCACCCGTTTTTTGTGGTCCTTAATTATATAACTGGCCCTGTTGCAGGTGACATTTACTGAGCAACACGTGTCATTCTTACACTTCTTGACGAATGTCTGTGCCATAGTTGGAGGTAATTATAGTCTTCACCCTTTCCCTGCTCATCTCTTATAGCTGATATTGATTACATCTTGTAAAAAGTAATTATTCTATTCCATTATATGTGACAATGTTTGACTAGACACGGAGTGTAATATGTTCATTTGACTTATATATTATCTCAGTGATGGTGAAAGAATATTAAAGTGATGGTTTAATGTTAATTTTTGTAGAAACATCAGATTAAAATAAAAATTTGAATAAATTAATGAAGTTGAAATCTTGAAGTCGTATAGCAACTGACTAAAACATTTTTCTTATAATGGTGGTGCCTGGACCAATGGGCACACCCCTTGACTATTCCACTAGGTAGCTCTACCACCATAACTTTGGCCGACAGTGTTAAAACATTTTCAAATGTCTCGAAATGGAAAGAATGGCATGTGATTGGATCAAAGAGAGTACTGATTTTAAGAATTTGTTGTTAAACAACAATCCTTATTAGAATACGATTTATTTTTCATGTTTATCTATGTTACACTATGTCATTTGGTGCACCAATATTTTCTAATTTCTTTCTGTTATTGGAAAATGAACCTTTGAGAGGGGTTTTACAATTATTCCCAGAGATGCAGAACTCAGCATTTTGGACATGGAGTATAAATTTATATATTAGAAATTACAAAAATTCAACAAATATTAATTTCTGAAGTCAAATTTTTGGAAGTCTAATGGGTTCAATGATAAATGGCTTGACTGTATTAGACTCGGTATTCCTACGGTTAGATTTTCCTTCTTAATAAATGGAAGTCCTCATGGCTATTTCAAGTCCCTTAGAGGGTTGAGACAAGGAGACCCCCTATCACCTTATATATTTGTTTTGATAATGGAAATGCTGAGTAACATGTTAAAAAGGGTTGGATCAAGGGGTTGTGTATTGGGAGAAACAATTGTAACAGTGTGATGTCTCATATTTTATATGCAGACGACACTCTTTTATGCTGTGGGGAAGAGAACGAACAGTTTCTTTATCTTAGAGGAATTGTACTGATTTTTGAAGCAGTGTCTAGATCAAAAGTGAATCTTGGAAAGAGCAGTATATTTAGTATAAATGTTGATGACTATATAGGAGACTTAGCGAACCTTTTGGGGTGTCAGGTGGAAAAAATCTCTATTGTTTACCTTGGAATCCCACTGGGAGTGAGAAGGAATGACTAGAATATTTGGCAAGGAGTTTTAGATAGATGTGCCAACAAATTGACTCCCTGGAAGAACCAATATTGTCTTCTTGGGGGAAGACTCATATTGATTAACAGCATTTTAGATAGCATGTCTTTCTATCCAATGTCATTATTTGCTATGCCTGATACAATTGAAAAAAAGATGAACTCTATGAGGAATAAGTTCTTATGGGAAGGAAATAGTAGCAACAAAAAGTTTCACTTGGTTAGATGGCTACTGGTCACTAGTGGAAAGGGGATGAGTTGGAAATCAGAAACTTGAGACGACACAATAAAAGCATGTTGTTTAAGTGGCTTTGGAGATTTAGCAGGAATGAAGGCGTGGTCTGGATCAAAATAATTGAAGCAATCTATGGTAACAGACAAGACTAGAATCTCCCTTGAAATATTTCATACACTAGAGGGAGGTATGGAAAGGGATTTGTAAATTATAGGCCGAGTTTCAACAATTCACCAAATTGGAGGTGGGTAATGGAGCAAAAATTAGATTTTGGTCCGACTTGTGGACTGGTGGTGAGTGCTTGAAACAATTTTTTTTTCTTTTTTTCAGTTGTTGCAACAACAAAGATGAAGTTGTGGCTGATTTTTATTCCATCACAAGATGACAGATGAATTTTAGAAGAAATTTGAATGATAGGGAAATTGACGACATTTTTCACTTGTTCCGTCAACTGGAATATACCCACATTGATCAAAGTAAGAGGGATTCACTAGTATAAATAGCTAGTAATGATGGAACCTTTTCGGTAAAAAAGTGATATAGCCTTCTAATGAAGCAAATAAGATTTTGGCATACTGGTGGACCATGGAAAGGGATTTGGAGAACTAGAGCTCCTATAAAGGTAGCTTGTGTTGGTTGGATTGCCGCATGGGGAGCTTGTCTTACTCGGGATAATCGTCAGAAAAAAGGTTTTGCGCCAAGTAATAGATGTTACTTATGTGAAGCAGAGTTGGAGACTCTGAATCACCTTCTTTTGCATGCAGAATAGCTTAGACAATGTTGGAAATTTTTCTTCAGTATTTGCAGGATCTCTTGGATCATACCTCAGAGTGTGAAGGAATTATTGGAGAGTAGCTAGCACCAGAGAACACATAAAGCTTTGAAGCAAATCTGGTGAACTATACCTTTGTGCATATTCTGGACTATTGGGCTAGAGAGAAATAAAGCTTGTTTTGATGGGCAAAAATACCATATTTCTAGAGTAAAAAACAAGTGTTTACATGATTTGTTTTATTGGTGTAAAATATTTTCCTTGGTAATATAGATCAATATATGGAGTTTTTGGAGTTGCTACGGAGATGTTGTAATTGACTGTATTGATATTCCCAGCAATCTTTTGTAACTTTTGATTTTGGTACCTTTTTGGTACTTAGTCAACAAACTTTTACCTTACCCAAAAAAGAAAAAAAAAACTTTAAAGTTGAACCCATCAAAAGGAAAATTCCAAGTCTGCCTCTGGTGGTTCTTACTCTTTCGTTGGCTCTACTGAAGTCCTTTCCCTTTGATAATGTTATATTTCTTTAATTTGATATGTATGATCATATCACAGATGAAATACCACTTTGTAGCTCTACAGCACTGATGCATCCTATAACCATTTAGGATTTACTTCTGCAGTGAATCACATCATGTGGTTTGGTCATAGTTGTAGTTGCCTTCTCATATTGCCTATTTACCATACTCTTTTTTTTCCCTTTATTTTTTCTTTTTGTGAAAATACTTGGTTTATTCAGAAGAATCTCTCTTTTCATTTCATGAACTAAAGGTGTTAGCCCTTTGTGTTTACTTGTATCACATATGTTTGATTGTTTACTCTGTAGTGTTCTAAATTTCTGGATATTTTGTATCCAGGTGTTTTCACTGTGTCAGGGATACTTGATTCATTCATATACCATGGTCAAAAGGCGATTAAGAAAAAGATGGAACTTGGTAAATTTAGCTGATTGGTGGTGCTCTTACTCTGTGTTGCTTACCATGACGGAATCGCTCTAGGCAAGGGGGAGAAAAAGATTGGACCAGCTGTGACAAGGTTCAACTAGAACTTTTGCATTACAGTAGCTTTTCTTGAGAGAATATGATCGGATCTTAGTAGTTTTTTTTGTATCATATTCTTGTAGAGGTGACATCAGTTTTTCTGCAAGTGATGTTACAGGAATCAAATACAAAGAAGGGGGATTGTTTGGGGGGGGTGAAATTTGTTCACTTTTCTGATAAATTAAAAATTGTACATGGAGGATTCTAAGGAACCTCACTAGACCAGTGGAAACTTTTCCCCTTCTTTTTCTGCCCTTGTTGTGAGACTTTGATCAGCGACCGGGGTTGGGCAAGGGAATAGAAGAGCCTACTGAAAATTGGATTTTTTACCTACCGTCATTTTTTTGTTTTTGTTTTTGTTTTTGTGCGTGTGGTTAGCCTACATATCCGGGACGAAGGGTGGAACCAGTTGATGCCTTGTTCTCTTATGTTGTGTTGTAACTGACGCATCTGGGCCTAAAGAGTTGTAGAATTTAGCTTGTCCGTAGTAGCCAAAAGTAGTTTGTCTTGTAATTGAAGCAGTTACATAAACCTTACCAAGGATCAAAACTACGTATAAAACCCAACTGCAATTACCAATTGAAAGAAAAGTAGTTATGAGTTATAATAGCTTTTGCTCAATTTGGTGCTCTTAGCAAATTTTGGACCAAACCAGTGTAGTGGTAAAGGTATAACTCTTGGGCCAGGCCCACCAATTAATCAGTTAAATGGGTCTTCTCCATGGAAAGCTCAATTGGCTGGTCACTGGAAAAGAACAAATTATCCTAATTAGGTGAGAGAACATATTAAAAATCAGAATTGAGTCATCAACCTTAAAAGGGTATTTTGCATGCTTCGTCGAATAGGATTCTTTACTGTGTCCTCTTTTTATGGGAATATTTTAAAATGTGTAGCCCCATTGGCTCTAAATATTCACTGAAATAATTAAATAGGACCGCTAAATTCTGATCTTTGCTCGATCCAAGATGATTTGTCATGTCAAAAAACGCACACAACCTTACCTTTACATAAATATCAAATCAAATATCACATAAGAACAAAAAGATTCCATAAAATGCTAAATCCAGAGGATGCATATCCTTTTCCATTTTGTTTTCCAATTGAAGATTTAACTCACCCCACTTGGCATATCCTTTTCTTCAACTTGAATGGAAAGACATTTTTAAAAATTATTTATAGAGTAGAATCCACTTTTTACTTTCTTCCGTTCACACATGACATCCTATCTTGTGATTGGATGTTAATGAACAAATGTCCAGTAAAAAATACTCCCTCAGTCTCATTTTATGTGATCGTATTTGACTAGGTATCATTTATTAAAGGAACATTTTTTAAATTTATAATTAAGAGTATTGTGCAACTTTATATCATTTTACTATTAAGAATAAAGGATAAAAGATATTATAATTCTAGTATGATAACATTTTTTTGGAATGAATTAAAAAAGAAAGGATATTATATATGGGAATTTATTTTTTTCTTCCTGGTGTAAACTTGGAATCATTTTGAATAGAGTATGAAAATAAAAATTAAAGAGTTGAAATTTATGTATATATCTTCAAAGATTTGATATGATTATATTGTGGGAATTCCATTTTCAAAAGTAGCAAGTCGGCCAACAAATTGCACTGCCTTTTCTCTAATTCTCCATTTTCATCATTATATTTTCTAAAATATGACATAGAGACTTCAACCTCAAAGGGGATTAGGATGGAGGTAGTTAAATGGATTAAGATAGTGAATTGTGCAACCTCATTAATTAGTATTTAATTTTTTTGTTTTATTTTTTTAATACACATGATAATAGTATGTCGTTGAAGATATAAATTTTGAAATGCTTTTATTATATATTAAGTCTAATATTCAATTAATCAAATAGAATCACGCGTGGCAGTTAGCACATTTTCTTTTTAACTCATCTTTAAAAAAAATATTATCTTATTATAAATGAAAATTAAAAAAGATGTAGCATTAAAATTTTTATTTTACTCTTAATAAAATAATTTTTAATCGTATAAATATCTAAAAATTATTTTATACTATAAATTTAAAAAAAATTAAAAATTATTATATTAAATTAAAAATATCCCGAGAATTTTTGGCTGCTCATGATTAATGCCTCCTCTTCTAGAATCAGGAACAACAAGAAATTGAATACTAGCTTTTGTTCTTTAACCGCAGATTCACAACTTTTACTTTAAAATTTTGAAAAATTAAAGTTAAAATTTAATTTTAATATCTACTCCCTTCGTCCAACTTTACTTGACCCCTATTGACTTGGCACAGAGATTAAGAAGTACTAAATGATAGGGGTAATTTTACCAAATCACCCTTTGAATATAATTAATGCAATGTATTGAAAAATATAATAGGAAAATAATTATAATTAATGACAAGGGTAAATTAGGAACTAAGTATAAAATTATCTCTTGATTTTATAAACTAGACAAGTATTATTGGACATCCTAAAATAGTATAGGAACCACGTAAAGATGAACAGAAAAAATATTATATATATATATATATATATATATATATAAATATCATTATGTTCTCCAAAAAGAATTTAGATAAATTTCTTTAATCGTCCTATTTGACTCCGCCCCTACATGCGTGCCTCATTATTACTCTATTATTTTTTAGCAGGGTAGTCCACACAACTTCAATGGAATTCTTGACTTTTCTGCTCATATTTATGTATTGAATTGAATGACTATTTATTTGAACCAGTCAATCAGAAATTCATGCTCAATAATGAATTTTTTTTATCTGGAGAAAAATTGACAATACAATTTTTTTTTATCAAAATACTCTTTTTCTTAAACTTTAATTTTCTTGAGCAGCCTCTCAAGTTTTAAAAAAAAATGAATAAGAAAATGGATTTAAGTTTGAAATACTTTTTAGTTAATTGCTTTATCAACTATTGTCTTAATTTCAAACTAGTTTACATCAATAGTACTTGTGGAAAGAGACTACATATATGTTAAAAATTAAAATCTTCACTAAATTCGTACTAAATAAGTTTTTTTTAAAGAATACTTGACTATTTCAAAAAAATATGATTTATACTGGTAAGTTTTAAGAATTATTAAAATTATTTATAAGTTTGTATTGTCATTTTAAAATAAACATGTTCCGTTAAAAATAACATTATAACATAATTGATAACAATCAACAATAACAAAATAATAATATGGGCAAGATTAATACATAATCACATACTAGAGCATGTCACTGATTCAGTTGGAATTATAATTCATTAAAAGAAAATTATTCTTTTTTCTCAATCTTGTCACTCAAATTATAATTCAATTTTTTTTTCAGAAGATGTAGATAAACATTCGCGAGATAAATAAATGATGGGTGCTTTTTATAAAATATACAAATTTAGAATAGTTTTTAAATATTTTAAACTTCTCAAATACTATCTCAAATTTTCAAATCATAAATTTTTCTAGTGTTTGAGAACTTGAAATTCTTCAAATATATTTGTCAAATTTTATAATCAAACACCACTTCTCAAATTCTTTTAAAAAAAATTCCAAGTTTTTCCCAAAAAGTTTTGACTATAAGAAATTTTTCTCCTTTGAATGTACTTCGTTAAATTCCTTACCTTTTTTTTTAGATCGTTTTTTGGAGACCCTAAGAATAAAGTCTTCAGTTATATTCACTGTACAAAAGAGAGTATTTATATGTTGAAGAAAGGTAGTTTTGCGTGGAGCTTTGGACTTTTCAACTAATCTAAAATTGTTTGAGTCATACAACGTTGTTGGGTTGTTATATTCATGAAGGGACAAGTCAAGTGTATTACTACTGCTAGATCGATGTAGATGGGCTTGAATCTCCTTACAAAAAGTGAGAAATCGCATTTTAGCTTGAATGAATTTTTATTCAATTTTATCATTTTTATTTTAAATTGTAATTTATTATATTTGTGATATATTACATTAACTGCGTATGCATGGGATATAATCTAGAAGTGAAACCATAATTATAACCACTTCGAAAAATTTAGAAGTAATAAATGCATCCCAACAACTTTGGTATGTAGTGGATAAACCATGTGGGGTTGAGATAGAAATTAATATGATTCCACCAAGTTGCTTCAACAAACTTCAAACAAGGAATAAATGAAGGGAGAAGAGATATTTAGTGCACTATTTTCCCTCTTGACCTATGAGTGTGACGTTTCACTAAAAGTCCATACACCACAAAACTATATATATAGTGTCGGTCATTAAATAGTGATGGAGTTAAAATTTTTATTGAGAGATATCAAAATATAAATTACTAAGCATAGAAGAAATGGAAAAAATAAATGGTGGCATTAGTATATACCTATGTCTCAAAAACAATCGAATATTAAAGTATGATAATTGAAAGCAAAGCAAATATAGAACTTAAGTATATACCTATGTCTCAAACGACAATCGATAGATTTGATACCAATTAAAAAATAATACTACATCTTAAAATATTAGTCAAAGATCATACCATTTAAGAATTCTTCGGAATACATTATGTATCATTCGGACTAATCAAGATCGTATCAACGTATATCATGAAATCGATTAAAATATTAGAGCATGGTATAAAATATAATCATCAAAATTCAGACTACAAAACTTGTGGTAAAACGTATTCGATTATTGTATTGCAAAATTATTGTGATAATTTCTTCTTATTATGTAATTTTGAAGTGTCATTTACATATTATTGGTGAAAACGACTTATCTTCCCTTCTACAAATTAGCTAGTGGGGTAGGCGTTACGCTGCTCACAATTCAAAGTAACACCCAATTTAATTAAATTAATCGGACCCATATAATTTAATGAGCCATCCGTATGCATCAATGTCATACCAAGATTTAGAATAGGGATAATTATGGGCCAAAATTATCCGTCGATCTAGTTTACAAATTGATAATTTTTCAAAAAGAGCAAACACTTAAAATATAATAAGGCAAAAATAGCTATAGTTTGCTAAAATTATGATTTGTAGCCACATATTATAGGAGAGAGGCAAACGATATTGAGAGACGAGCGAGAGAGGTAAATTGTATATGTATATTTATTAAATTGTATGTGTATATCAGGTCAAATAATTGTATATGTGTAAGTAATATACATATATATTTATATATCTAGTAAGCGAGATTGGGAGAGTGAGGGGGGAGGCGAGCCAGATCGGGAGGGAAAGGAGGGAGGAGAGAGGAGAGCAAGAGAGGGAAGAGAGGCAAATTGTATATATTTGTCGAATTGAATATGTATATCTGTCAAAATACTTGTAAATATGCAGTTGAGATACATATGTACTTGTATATTTGGCAAGAAATTGCAGACATAGAGAAAGAAAGGAGAGAGAAAATAGTAACAAAACTCTAATTATAGTTATAAATTGTAATTTTTTCAAACTATAGGCGATATTAATGTAAATACATATAATATGTTTGCCTAGTTACGTAATTTATCTTTATAATAGGATATAGATAATGTAGCTTATGCTAAATATCTTTGTGTTACACATATAATACTAGTGTGCACACATATATATACTGAACAAAAATGTCAAGTGAAGTTAACATGAATCAAGTAAAATAAAAAGAAGGGAGTACAATTTAGTAGGGATTACACAAATCTCATACTATTAAGAAATTTTATCCCTACTCGTTCTCAAATTACAAAAATTTCTTAAATTTGATGGAATTTGGATACATCACATACGTCCTGATACATTATGTAAAGTGATATACCCGATCGATACATCACATAAAATGATGAATCTAACGTCCTAATACATCATTGATCGATACATCGCATAAAGTGAGGTATTCAATCGATACATTGAAAACAGTGATGTATCAAAAAGTAGGGTTTTTTTGTAATTTTCTAAAATAGTAGAGAATTTTAGAGAATATGGTAAATCAAGTTAGGTCATTTTTCCTATAATGTAAACTTATATGACTTTTTAATTAGTTGTATGGTTAACATTTAATAGGTTGTCTTACGTATACAAGTATTCAAAGGATGCCAACCCAAAATTGTTATATGAAAGAAGATTGTATTTATATTAGTGAAAATTGAATGATAATGGATTTGTATGCTGAATTAGCAAAGTAGTTAGGCAGATGATTTTAACAATAATAAGGACATCTATCTACTCTTTAATGTCTAAAAACACTTGTACGAACCATAGCTGGTTAAGAGTCGGTAAAATAACGTTTCTCTAATTTTTGGTTGCGTTAGTTCACGGGAATTAATTTGGCAGTAACAAAAACACAAAAATAGTAGTAATTAATTAGATTTCATGTAAACCTATTTTAGCTAAATTTATCTTGAAGGAATTATTTCATTTTTTTTTTCCAACACATTTTATGAGTGCAATAATGGAGTTTGATAACTTGAATTTTCACAGTAGTGGAAAAAAGGTGAAAATACGTATGGATATTGTGTGGTCTCTCCGTTTTATGTTACTTGATCTTTGTTAATTTGACACACTTCTTAAGAAAGCTCCGCATATTTGTGTTCACCTAGGTCATCTTAGCCAAATAGTCATAAGACGAGTTAATGAACTATTTATATATACTCCCTCCGTTCATTTTTAGTTGTAAAATTTTGATTTGACACACTTATTAAGAAAACAATTATTGATATATATCCCGATTAATTGATATGATCCCATACATATTTAATCATTAAATCTTTCAGAATTATTAACTCAATGACAATAAATTGAGGGTATAGTAAGAAATTTTTTTTTGTCTTAGTTTGATTTGTCAAAAATGACAAGTAAAAGTAAATCTGTAGTATAATTTATCTCCTAGAAAATATAAAACTTCAATAAATGAAAGGACAAATATGAAAAAAGTTTCAAATATTCATTATGATACTTTGAACAATTCAACTATTTTGAATATTAAAAAAAATATCAAAAAATAAGTTAATTTGAAACGGAGGAAGTATTATTATCAGAGAGGTAGTATATACAGAGGAATCAAGTTTTTCACAAGGTTCCACATTTGAATAGAGGGTTATAAATGGTTTTGGACTAAAGATGATGCCATTTTTGGCATCCAACCCCTATCTCACTTGACTGGTAAAAAACTTGTCGTGTTTTTCGTGTTGTCTTTGTTATATTTTTCAATTATCACAATCTACAACAACGTGTAGACAAAATAAATTAGAACTAGTTACTTAAGATGTTCTTTACTTAACCTCTTGTTATAATGTTATAAGCTCACTTCAAGTTACATTTAGGTGTCTTATCTTAACAAGTCAGAGTCAAAATTGAGTTTGCTTCTCAAGAGCAATATGTTCTAAAGGCCCTGCATGGCAAAGGCCGCAAGGGATTCAGGTGGCTTAAATCAGAGTTATGGTTGAACAAAACGTTTGTTTGGTAAATGTAATTAAGAAATAAAATTTGCACCTTTAGAAAGTTTAATCCTAATACTAACGGAAGAACACGAAGCTTTTTATGCTCTATCAAGAATAATCATTATTATCAATCAACCACTTGGAACTCTACGAAACATCAATTAATATAGTGGTAAACCATATAAGTTTGAAGTTTTGTTAATCTAATTGTGTTTCATAATCCTAGATTTGGTTACTGGGAATGTGTTTTTTTACTAAGAAACAAAGATTCGACAAACATGAATGAGTAAAGAGAATAAATAAACACTGGTAAGATAGAATTAGTACTAAAGAAATATTGACACTAATTAAGGAGTACAACCATGACAATTCATCAAATCCACAGGCCTAGCCAAGACAAAAAACATCAGCTAGCCAGTGCGGACTTTTACCTAAAATATGAAAAACAAGAAAGGAACTTGCCCTGCAATTGCCAAAAACTCCATTGCAGTGACTGAATGTCCCGCTAAAGACCCCTAAAACACCATTAATAATTACTACTATTAACAAAGCAAAAATAGAAAAAATACATAAGACCTCTTAACTTCGACTTAATTGCTAAGTACTAGTACTACTTTTTTTTCTTAATTTTTTCTACTTTTAGAGAGAGGCCCAATCAATCTCATAAGATGGATATTTCTGTAACAAGAAATTTTCCGCCATGTCCCAAGTAGACTCTTCCTCAGTGAACTCTGGAAATGTCAGTTCAGTTACCGGCGATGATCCACCGGACCCGGAACCCGACCCGTCACTCTCGGATCCAACTTCTGTCACCTTGCTCTCCTCTTCCTCCATCTTCACCACCGCCGATGCTGAAGCCGACGACCCTTTGGTCTTCTTCTTCTTGGAGTCAATGCTCTTCCCCTGTGCCAAGCTCTGGCATATGTCTTTTAACTTAGCATCAACGGAGGAATGCAATGGATTGTACTCCCCAAAGTCGCCGCCGTTGTGGTGGAGTTGGGGAAAGTTCAGCCTAGCAAAGTCACCTCGAAGCATATACGCCGCCTTGTCATAAGCCAAAGCAGCTTCTTCGGCAGTGTCAAAGGTACCAAGCCAAAGCCGGGTCCGGTTCTTGGGCAATCGGATCTCAGCTACCCATTTTCCCCAGTGGCGTTGTCTAACACCTCTGTAGAGCTTAGTGGGTTTTGGTGGCGACCCAGATTGCTTCATCGGAACCGGCTTTGGAGCCAAGAAGTTCATGGAGGAAGCATGGTGAGCATTCTGTAACATCATCTGCTGCTGTTGTTGTTGGTTTTGGAAGTTGATTTGAGCCTGAATTTGCTGGATCTGGATTGGGGTCAAGTGATTCAACCCGATTGAACCCGGTTGCTCCATTCCATACCCGGAAAACCCAGTTGAAAAGATTTGGGAATTGGTCTCCGTGGAAGTGGAACAAACCTCAGAGGTCATAGTTGGTTGAGAAATTGGGTAAAATGAAGAAGTGTAGGGATATGAAATGGTGGGATTTGGAGTTGTTGGAGGAGGAAAAGAAGGAAAAGATGAGAAATCTGAAGAAGGAAAAGATGAAGTAGAAGGAAAAACAGAAGGAAAAGTAGAAGGGGAAGGGGAAGAAGGAGAAGCACTTTTCATAAAAGGTTCAAGAGCTTCCATTAGTTCACCACCAGAAGTAACAGGTTCTGATGATGATTGAAGATCTACAGATGCACTATTCCAAAAATCCATAGCTGCTGCCATACCTGAACAGACACAAATCAACGGAAAAAAAGACCTGTTCCTTATCAAATAAGAAGAAAACAGGTGAGTGATTCTGTTATAAACAAAGAAAGAGAATAACAAAGAGGTCTTCAAATAACAACCCCTTAGTTCTCCTTTGAACAATCAAACTATGAGGGACTACTAATAAAGCCCTCTAAGCTTGATTTTGCAGAAAACTGAAACAAGAAAAAAACTATACTGAGTTACTTTACTAGATCTCAATTCTGAAAACACCTGAGTTTGAATAAAACCTTTTTCCTCTAATTAAAAGTTTGCATTTTCTCCATTTTTTCAGTTCAAAACATCAAAAACACAAACTCAAAAGTTAGAAAAACCTCTTGAAAAAACACAGATAGTTCACAGAAAGGGATCAAAGAAGCGGGATGATACAGAAAAGGGGGAAGAAAAAAAAAGATTAAGAAAACCAAAGCAAAAATTCTTGATTTTTTTTTTAAGTGTGTGGTGTGTGCAGGTGTGAGAAAAATATTGATGAGTATATCTCTCTCAGCCTCACTCTTTTTCTTTTTTGTTGTGATGATAATTCTTGTGAATTGCCCCTTTTATACTACTTTGGCCCATTGTTTTAGCTTGTTAACCCTCCTCGTTAATTGTGCTTTTCTTGTTTAATCTTTATTCTCTAATTCCACTTGTCTTTAATTAAACAAATCTTTTTTTTACGTTACATTTTTCACAAGCTGGAACCAGTTGGTGAGTTCCACGTAGGATTTTTTACCGGCAACTTGCGCGTCCCGTTACTTCACATCAGTTACATTCAACGCTCTCTCTCTCTTAACATGTTTTGTGCGTTTGTTTGACTGGATCAAATGTTCACACTGCAAGATTTTTTCTTTTCTTTTCTTTTTTTTCGTTTTTTCAAAATACAAAATAGTGTTTCTAACAACTCTCTCTTTAATTTCTAGCCAAGGGGATCCATTTGATTTGAAAATTTTATAAGATATAGATAAAAAATAACTTTTATAAGATTTGAAAATTTTATTAAATATAGATAAAAATAACTTTTATAAGTTGGCGGCCGCAGTCATACGGTTTGAAAACCTGATTTTAAATAAGGAATTGCTAATGCAATCTATGCAAAATCATCATTTTAATTTTCTTTTAAAATTTTAAGATTTGGAAATTCAAAAATATATATATTATATCATGTGCGAAAAGATTATATGGAACATGTGGGAGAATTTTTTTAATCAAATAATAGCTAATTATTATTATTATTGATTTATTAAAGTAGTGAATCTCTGTTAAATTATGTGCATTTTAAAAGTTTATAGTAGCATTTAATCTCAAATTTTAGTTTTAAAAGAAATACGGAGATATGTGATTTATTAATGCAATTTTTAAAAATATTTTGATATCCTATTTAAAAATTGATATTTATTTGTTTAGTAATAGAACTAATATTTATTTATTTATTTATTTAATAAGATTGTATAAGAATTGTGAAAATTTTTATGATTATAAATAAAAATATAACTTGAAAAATTTAAACTGCATGTTCGAATAAAATTTTAACTTCAAAATAATTTAATTTCAAATTATTATTATATCCAAACAGTCCCAATAGATTGTAATTTTAATTTTTTTTTTTAACTTGAGACATAAATTTATATTTTATTAAAAAATTATTATTTATTACAAAATAATTATCCAACCTACTTACTTTCTACTTTATCAAGCACACATTTGAAAATTGGAAAAGAAAACTAATAATACGGAGACAAGGCATGGCCATTATAACATTGGCGCACAGACGACCATTGTGAATTTGTGCATTGCGTATTACATTATTTTTGTGAAAAATATTTAAAATGTGATACAATATTCATAAAACATGAGCATGACGATATAATTATTGATAATATTGATCAATAAATAACTCAAAATCTCTGTAGAAAAATATATATTCAATATGAAGATATATCATTGAAAATCGAATAATATCTTTCTATATTTGATAAACTTTTAAGTTTTGTGCATTATCAATAATTTAATTTTTTATATCAATTGATTAAATTCACGTATAAAAATAGATAAATTTATTACAAGTGGAACGAAAAAACTAACCCGAGGAAAGAATATCTGCTAAAGGTGGTTAAACTAACAAAATGGTATAAAAATTCCTGGTCAATTTGATTAAAATGAAATATGAACCACTAGTTTTTATTTAGTATGATATTTATGAAAAAAATGTGCATTATAAAACTTTCAAATTCTTGATTTTTTACATGTTATATAGGAGTTACACATTTCTGTGTTCAGAGCTCAATTTTGTGTTTGAATATCGCTTAAATTTCTTCAAGAATTTGTCAAGCTGCCTAACGAGAACGACGTATCGGTTCCAGTGAAAATTACGGATGAATTCGTGAAAAACACATTTAGACAGCTATAAAATTCGTCACCAAATTTTATGTAGCTGTTCAAATTAGGGGTGGTAAAATTAAACTCAATCCATCCAATTCATTGAAATTTGGACGGGTTAATAACCCGTTCATTTCATCTCAACCAAACCTATTTAAAATTGGATTGATATGCAACTTGAATTGACTCAAGAGGGATCATGTTAAAATATTTTTAAAACACTTTTTAAAAAAAATTGATATATTTTATATAGTCAAACTAAAGAAAAATATAATTTAATTAAGTACTAAAATATTGAAAAAAAACAAATAAAATAAGTTAAACTTAGTAAAAGATGGATCGGGTTGGATCTTGACCGGCTCTATAGCTCATTATTCAACCCATTTTAACCCAAACAAATTTGGGTTGGGTCTTGACCCATTATAACCCACTCAAATTTGGTTCAACCACCTGCCCAGTTGTCACCCCTATTTCGAACAAAGGTTTTATTTCAATTGAACACTTAGACATATGATAATACAAGATTCAGTCAAATCAATTTGATTTTGAAATCTATCGATTCGACTAATTATAATTATCGACCTGTAGACATAGTAAATCATTATAGAACCATTAATTATTGATTATTGATCATTATCGACTTGTTTGGCGATTTTAGATTAATTTTTGATAGTTACTCTTATTTGTAAAATATTAGGATTTTAATTAGTTTAATTTAAGTCTCCATCATCGCACTGTCGGAGGTGGTAGTGTCACATTTATTCATTCTACATTACCGGAGGTGGTAGTGTCATTTGCATTCATTTTACATCGC
>JBCEWC010004536.1:0-27040 GCA_038996855.1 Solanum aculeatissimum
GAAAATAATATTTCAAGGTAATTATATAAATTATAAATTTGTTACTACTTTGACTTGTTTTATGAATGATTTAATTGTTAATTGATTTATATATATATATAATTTTATTTTTTAAAAATTATATAAAACTTCGATTTTTCGGTGCACCATGATTTCGAGACCCTTACACCGAGAACCAAATCGAAAAATCGAAAAACCGAAGAAAAAAAAACCAAAATCGAACCGAAAAACCGAGATCGAAAAACTGAATTAGTTCAGTTCGGTTCGATTTTTCGGTTTTCCGATTTTCCGGTTTTTTGCCCATCCCTATATAGAAAGAGATAGGTTGGAGAAAAATTGTAACAATTTTAAAGAAAAAAAGGTGGCATGTGATTGTGAGTGAAGGATGAAGAATTTGAACTATCCCACAAAGCCGCAATATGGAATAAAACTCTAATATTAGCTGCTTCTTTTTTCAATTATAGAGTTTCATTAAAGTACTAGTAGTAATTAAATAAAGTTTAACTCGTTTGACACTTTTGACTTTGCCTGTACCTTCACCAGTTACATATACTTATTTTATTAGTTCCCATAAAACGATATGTATATTGTTTTTCCCTATTTTCTACTTTTCTTTTTCTTCATTTTTTTATCCCTTCCAACCAAGTTGTCAGAGGATTTTTGACTTTCTATAACTCTAATTACTTATCCATTTTCTGAACTAATTTCTTGCTATACCGGAATAAAAACTGACACTAGTTGATACGAAGACAACTGGGATAATGATATGATACTATACCGTCCATGGATCCTCTTTTAAATTTTCCGAGTGCCACAAGGAACACGTGTCCTAGGAAACACATGTAATGGCCTTAATAATGAGAGGATTTGTATAAGCTACAGTTGATTTGTTTCATAAATATTATTATTATTTAAATGGGGTGAAGTTAAACACATTGAAAACTAGAATGCAGATTGTATTCAACCTCCAATCAGTATTGAAACTATATCCTGAGCAATTGGAAGAAGACGAGTGAGAATTGAAAAAAATCAATCCTACAGAATCAATGTATTCATTAATGAACCACTATTTATACATGAACATATTCACCTAAGGATCTAAAATATATAAGCATTGCTAATCACAGACTTAGCACCTAACGAAGCTAATTACTAAGTACTTTGTCATAGGTAAGACACAATTATTAACCACTGATAAATAATAACAACTATCCTTTACTAACTAAGCATATTTCAACACCTCACCCTCAAGTTGGAAGGGAGGAGCTCACTGTCACCTCACCAAGAAAATTCATGTGGTTAATTCCGGTTAAGGCTTTAGTGAGAATGTCAGCTAGCTAGCTGATCAGGAGTGAAAATGTGATAAAATGTAATCAAACCATCCTAGAGAAAGTGACAATCAAACTTGACGTGTGTCACAACTCAAGTTAGGTCCTAGGCATGACACAATGATCGGAGCCCCAAAGGGCCCCAACCAAATCATCTTAATATATCAATCATGAGCATACATAAGATAATTAAAACATTCAAATCATGTCATAGAAGCAGAAATAAAGTCTCAAAAGAAAGTCTTAATAGGACAAAGTAAACCTAAACACTATGCATAAATAAATGAACTTACATATCTTTGTCTAATAATGCCTCTAATATCAATGGCGGGAGCATAGGACAAATTCCTATCTCACCCTAAACAAAAATGGAAAGATAGTCTATTTTGTCCTCGAAGTAAGATTACTCACCAATCAAGTGCAACTAGTCTCCAATCTAGCCACAGGAGCGAGAGGTAGAAACATTACCTGACCCTACGACATTATAACATAATGTTAGGCAAAGAAAGTATGCATTAGTACTTTGAATATACTAAGTATTTAAGCAACATGCGATGCATAACTAAACATGAGATTATGTAGTACATAAGTGTCACAACCCAAGCCTAGGACCTAGTCATAACATGGCAAATGTAGAATCTGAAGGCACTCCATCAAAGCCTCTTAACATATCATAAGCATTCATAAGGTAATTAAGCAAATAATCATGAGTAAAGCTAGCAAAAATAAGTCTAAAAGTCAAATCCAAGAATCGAAGTCAAGAACCTTCCCCATTAAAGGGGTTACATCACTTTATCCAAACATGCCTCTACTTAACTAGATCTTGGTGGGGACTAGAACATACACCCTCAAGTATAGAAAGAAAATACAACGAGTTTCAATCATAGCAACATAAAAGCATGGATAGAAAGGCTTGTCCCCAAAGCATGGGAACTCGCCAAGTCTTCAAATGTAGTGTTTGGATCTAGCCATGATATGGAAGAGTAGTATCGTTGCCCACCCCTATATTGTGATATAATGTGGGCAAAAGTATGCGTTAGTATGTTGAAATGCACTAAGTATGTAGGCATGCAATGCAACAAGAAAATATCATATCATAATAATCAATATGCATAATCGTATCAATGAAATAAGGCACAAGAGATGATGAATGATCAATGCTTCTTTAAATTATGAAATGGCACATAATAAAACATTTCAAATTATTATATACATACTTACGTGGGAATAGGACTATCACCGAAAATAAGACTATGCGGGCTGCTAGATGGAATCTCAATGATGCTATATGTGGATCCACTAGTTAAGCCATATTGACACATAATCCTATAGTGGTACGTACTTAAGAGACTTAAGACTTTATATAAGGACCCTTTGGATCGAGTTCCCACCTCAAGCCTTATTCGGTGCTAAGTCAAACCCTATAGAATACATATACATGTAATATAGTAATCAATATTATAATTCATAGTTCATAGTAGTCAAAAATTCATAACTTGCAAGGTAGGTATATTAACCATGTAAATCCATTCAAATCATAAGAATTGCGCATCTTCCTAACTTGCATGAAATATGGGTACAATTTCTCAACTTGTAAATATAATACCCCTCAGTGTAGCTCGAAAAGACCCTATGATGTATTTTTTTGAATATCTTAAACTCCGTGCGCTATTTCCCAAATCTAATTTTGTATTCTTGTTCAACAGGCGAAATTGTGTAGGAAAATGATCATCTTTGATTTTTAGATCACCCATATCAAAATATAATTTTTGAATGAAATTGTGCAAACAAGTAGGGTGCACGACAAGTCCACATCATGCTCCTGGTCCCGCTTAGTACAATTTTTTTTGAATTTCATTTCTTACCTGGAAAGTTAGTTGGGGATAGCCTAATACCAATATATACGTAAATCTCTCATATTTTTAGACCTGATCCTCTCTCTAAACACCCCTAAATTCTCTCAAAACTTCTCTCTAAAAATCCTCCATTAATTCTCTCAAATTCCTTGGACATCAAGCTTCCTCCATTGAAGACAAAGCTCATAAAACAGATTCTCAAAATTCTTCTAGTCTTCTTCTTTAATCTTCAAGGATCTACAATATATGAGTTTCTTCATCCATGGGTTCTTCCACCCATGGAGTCCCAAAACCTAATTTACTAAATCCTTTAAGTTTTAATGGTAATTTTTTATGGGCTATTCCTAATTATCCTAGTAAACTATATTCTTCATTTAATTGCATCAAATTGCATGAATTGATTTCAAATGTTTTCAATTATAATTTATTTTATGATTATCAAGCTATGAAAGTTATGTTATCACGAGTTATGATTTAATTGATGATTTTATGAGATGCATATGATGATTCTATGTTCAAGTATGAAAGATGATATGTATGATTGTGATGGGTTATCTAAAAATGATTTAAATTGATGATTTTCATTACAATGATGCATAGTCCTCCTGAGTTTCATGATTTAAAGCTTGTATGCATGAAATCCACCCAATCATCACATCAACGTTATGAAAGGGAGTATAATCTCCAAAGATGAGGGTTCAATTACAAAGCTATAAAAATTTATGAAAGTTAAAGTTATGATATTTTGAATTCCTCAAAGCTATGTTAAAGATAGATCCTTTCAAAAGGGGACAAGCCCTAAAAGTGGATCTTAAGTTAAGATGAGCTACTCCTATATATATATGATGTTAAAGCTATGGTTTCAAGTTTATGGTGACTATGATTATGTATATATTTTTAAATGTATTTTGTGGGAATGACTTAGCACCGAATGAGGCACTGGGGTGGAATTCGACTAGAGAGTCCTAGTAGCAAGCCCTTGTCTCTCAAACTATATGCCACCATAGGGGCCCTTGTAGGCTAAGCTTAAGCTAGTGGATCCACGTAAGCCATTATGTTCATGAAAGATGCAATTGTGAACTTAGATTTGGACATCTACCTTGAAAAGTAGATATCTCCTTTTCCCAATGGAAGGAGTTCATTGGCCTTTTTACAATGGAAGAAGTTCATTGGATTCCATGTAGTAGCTCACATGGTCTATGTCGTTTATGGTCTTCTCAAACATATGTATGATATTATGAAGTTATGTTTTATATAAGTTTTTGTTAAAGCATACGTATGTCATGAGCTTATATTCTATTGTATATGATTATGCATCTTATTTATGAAGCTTATGATTTATTGTTGCATTGCATCCCACATACTAGTACATTCCAAGTACTAATGCATACTTTTTTCCTACATGATCTAACCATGTAGGGACTAGAGCTCCTATTAATCCTCCTTCACATGACTAGTTTAGATTCGCGAAGATTGTTATTATAGTGAGTCCTCCATTTTGGGGACAATATCCAGTTTCATTCTTACTTATGTTTGAGACACTAATATTTTACTTTCAATGTTGAGGGGTGAGCCTTGGACATGTCTTGGCCTCCATCCTATTCATACTTAAAGGTGTTGTTGGATACCATACTATGTTATGCTATGTACTCACTATACTATGTTGAGCTTCTATTAAGACTTAGTCCTTATTCCCTATGTGATGCTATTTTGATGTTATTTGATGATGATGGAAAGTGATGAAAGTCCAAGTCCCTACTTCCCCATAGCTTGAGTCATACTTACCCTCCCCATAGACATTGCTTGCTATGTGATTCATGTAAATCCCTTTTCCTACATTCGTCCCCATTGCGTGAGTCATAAGCCCCTACTCCCTTAGAATTATTTATTGAGTGTATAGTTTATATTCAAAAACCAAGGATGTGCAAACGATATGCTAACAAGGTTTGTTTGGGTTTCCTTCAGGTTTTCCATTCTCTATGTCACGCCTAGGTCCTAGGCCCGGGTCGTGACAATCAACTTGCATAAAAATAGGGTCTTGAGTCACCTTCATAATCATGATTACTATCATACTTGAATACTTGAAATCGCACTCATAAATCATGGCTTAAAATAGAAATTACGGCAAAACATGGGTTTATGGTCAACTGAATCTAACATCATGAAATTGATATTGAATCAAGAAATTGGAGACAATTTAAATTATAATTAAAAGAACTCATATAAATATCATAAGCACTAAATAACATGTAATTCTAATTCCTTGAAAATCAAATAAAAACTACACAATTGATGTAAGTTTTAGTAATTCATATATAATTGAGTAAATAAATCAAGTCATTATCATAATTTAAGCAAAAAAAGTATAATCATAAAAGATCAATAAATTTATGATTGAAAGTTGAGAGAAAGTTGAGTTTGATTTGGGCTCCATGGATGAAGAGCCACATACTTAGAGGAGAGACTCAAATAAACTTTGAAGAAATTGACCTTGAATCCTTGAAAGGCTTGAAACTCTAACTTGCCTTCACTGGTGGATCCTTGAGAGAGAAAGCCTTTGAAATTTTGGAGAGAAATTTTGAAATTTAATAAGAGTAAATGTAGTTTGAAGGGATTTGAGGCGGTGAGGGGTAGTTATAGGGTCACAACGACATAGTTTAGAGTTTAAACGAGTAGGAAATGACTAAATAGTCCTTCATTAAAAACTATCAAACTCAGATCATGAGCCTAATCTATGGGTCGTTGATTGAACTGCAACCTGTAAACTAGGGGTTTCGTCTTATTTATACTTTTGGTCCTCTGAATTCGGTTTCTGAACCTCATTTATGAACCACTTCTACAACTTGTAGTTCCTTTTACTGGTCATAGATGGCCCCGTAATTTCATCCCATACATAGAATTTTTTTACCTCTCAAGACCCAAATCATGGGACC
Source organism: Solanum aculeatissimum (assembly GCA_038996855.1). Lineage (NCBI taxonomy): Eukaryota > Viridiplantae > Streptophyta > Magnoliopsida > Solanales > Solanaceae > Solanum > Solanum aculeatissimum. The sequence goes on from JBCEWC010004536.1 coordinate 6,118, forward strand.
AATTATGTCTCTTCAATCAATTTATGGGTCGTAAAGACCACTCGTGGAATCCTTCTAGACTTAGAATAATTTTTTCACCTCAATTCCAACTACAAAACCTTATTCACGACTTGTAATACCATGTACGACTCGTATAGTGGCCTCGTACAATTGACCTCAATTTTAAATATTTTACCATGTATCATGCCCACCTATGAGACCTATCTATGACTCGTGTATCAAATCACGAGCTATAGATAGGCTCGTACACACCTGACCAGGGTGAATTTTCTGCAACTCTTTTTCAGTTTCAAACTTTCCAATGTGCAAAGTGTTACAATATATCCCTCTTAGGAACACTTGTCCTCGAATGAGATTAAAGCAAGCTTGAGTAGGATAAAAAAACAGCTTAAAAGCCTAGCATTAATGCAACTTAAAACATTAATTTCATAAAATCCTTAAACTCATACATCAAGTATCATTCAAAAATAGTCCCATGAATATGCATGCATGTATTATGGCATGAAAAACTAAAATGCATGAATTTGGAGGAATAATACTTATTTAAGTACCTTAAGCGTGAATAAAAGGAAAGAGGTGATAACATTTCATCATGTCCGCATCTTCTTTCCATGTAGCACTCTCAACTTGTTGGTTCCTCCATAAAACCTTAAAAAATTAACCTTTTTTGTTTCTTAACTGTCACGACTCAAGAATAGGACCTAGTTGTGACATGGTGAATGAGAACCTGAGAGCCCTCAATCAAGCCATATTAACATCACTTTACACATCATTGGTTCAGAAGTATGTAATTTAACAAGTAGCACATAATTCTAAGGGGCTACGAGGCTTTGGACTCAAGCTATGGGGATGTTGCCGGGGAAGGGATTTGCATGAATCACATAGCACATAGCAAGTACATTCTAAGGGCAGGTAAGTGTGACTCAAGCTATGGGGGCAAGGACGGACTTGGGACTTTCCACATAAGCACATTCTCATTAATTCAAGTCATAATAACATTAGCATAATCGTAGTCAAAGCATGATGTAATCATAACATCCCAAACAAATATATAATACAGGCGTACAATAGAATCCAATATGTCCAATAATGCCTATACATAGGATAAGACGGGGGCCACGACATAACCCGGGCTCACCCTCAAGTCATAAGATAAGATGGAAGAGACACATCAAAACATAAGATAGAGGAAGGTGGATTCCACTAGCAATAATCAGAGATCACCAAGCTAAGCGTCCAAAGGTGGATAGATATCGTCTCCGACCCTTATAATGCACTAAGTATGCGAGCATGCAATGCATATAAATATGAACCTATAAACAAGTTAGATAACAAGGTCACATATATAGAACGAAGAGTATAAGAAAGAATAATATATCTATACGCCATCATGATGCATGAAATGTCATAATGCTTAAAGTATAGAGGATGAGACGTAACCGATATCACAATCCATGCGAGCTAATACATGAACTCCCGATGTTAGGCCCCCGCATCAAAATTAGGGTGACTACTTGCCAAGGGTAGTTACACCACACCTTACGACCCAATCATTTTGGTGTGATGGATACCTTTCTTATGACCTGGTCATTGTGGAAGGATTTTCAAGTCATATCATATCATATCAAGAATACCTATGCAACCACATAGTTCAAGAAAAAAGAGTAGGACCCTTGGGGATATAGCCCACTTAATAATCCAATCCCATCGGTGTTCGGTCATCATCCCACAAGAATACGTATACATATACATGCTTTCAAACAAAGGATAAGTACTTTCAAATCAATGAAATGCAAGGTTGGGCTAAAAAGCCAAAACGTAATTCAAGTCTTTTCTTACTTAGGTTAAAAAGCGAAACAAGAGTTCAAGTATCAAGTACAAGGGCAAATGCATAGGAGTAGCTCATTCAAGACAAGTGCAAGATGGTGTAAACACCCAAATGTGCCCAAAAACCAAGTCAAGACAAGATGTGATCACAATCTAGTCATACCCCATGTCTTACAAAAATCAAGTCAAGTCAAGTCAAGGTGGGACTAGCCCATAACAAGAATTTCATCAAAATCAAGTTTCAAGTATGCATATGTCATGAATGATGATGAGAATAGCATGGGCAATTAGAATTCATAAATTAAACTCATAATAACAGGAATCCAAGTGTTTGAAAGAATTTTGAATTGAATGTGGGTGTAGAGGCTAATTCAGGAGTTTAGGAGAGCTTAGGAAGACTAAAACGTCATTCGGAATAACTAAAAATTACAATTAAACTATTAATGGAATGAGTAAGGAAAATTGGAAACGTCGCCTACAAAGTCAGCCACACGGACCGTGTAGTGACTCACGACCCTTGAGCTCTATCGTGAGGCTACACTTGAAGATCATAACCCGTAAGTAAAAATGGACAGTAAAAACTAGAACGACACCCACACGGTCAACTATACAGACCGTGAGCTTCCCTCGTGAAGTCACAATTGAAGAATATCTCATCGACAAAAACTTGAGACAATAATCTCATACTTAGAAAATTTTCTCTCCCCCAACCATACAGATATCTTCACAAACTGTGAGGCTTCACACTGATCGTGAGGTGGTCCGGGGAGCCTCACTTGGTCCAGGGCCTTGGCTATTGGCTGACAACTTCACACGGACTGGTTGACGACCCATGAGGCCTCACACGGTCCATGAACCCCATCTTCTCATTGATGCGATTTTTGGAACCTTAACCTTATACATAGAACCAATCCTTAGGTTAAGGCCATCCCGAAACAACTTACCAACCTCGTGAGAGGTCGCACGGGTCACCTCATGGACCATGAGATGGCACAAGTCTCGTGAAGGCCACCCTGAGGCAGTTCCTTAACAAATATTCCATAAACGGACCCTTGTATAGGGAGTCTCACCAATAAGGCTATAACGTCTTCGTCTGAACTTCAAATCAAGTGAAACCAAGTGCATTGGAAAGATAACTCAAAGAGATTAAAGTTGATAGGTCATAGAACTCCCAAGTCTACTCGTGCTAAGAGATATGGACATTTAAAGTCAGTAATTCTACAAGACGTCAAGCAAAACTTAACCAATGCGATTTTCTTGAATACGACCATTCACGAGAGACTCATGAATCTCATTAGCCAACCATGAGTGGTTCAAATCAGATCTCAATCAACATTACAAGTTTAAATTTTTTTTTGGGTTTTTACATCATCTCCCCCTTGGGAGCATTCATCCTCAAATGGGCTAGAACAAGGCTTGAGAAGTTTGACTTAAACAAGAAACATTCCAAGATAAAGACATAATGCCTCAATCATCATTTGAAAATCATAAAGTCATTTAAGACTCATGTCAAAACATCGTTAAAATCATTTTCATGCACATGTATACATGCCATGCCATGAAACTCAAGAAATAAAGAGTTAGGACTATTCGGAAAGGATAGGACCTAGTACCTTAGGCTTGAGTAGATTGAAAGAGATTGGAATATCGCTTCTTCATACCCGACTTTCCTTCCCATGTAGCACTCTCCACATGTTGGTTCCTCCAAAGCACTTTAACCGAAGCCACCTCTTTGTTGCGAAGCCATTTCACTTGTCTATCAAAGATTTCAACTGGTAACTCCTCATAAGTCAAGTTCTCCTCGACCGTAACACCCTCCGAAGGCACAATCACCTTAGGATCACCAACCAACTTCCGCAACATCTACACATGAAACATTGAATGAATCAAACTCATATCTGATGGCAACTCCAATCTATAAGCCATATTGCCAACCTGCTCAACAATCTTATATGACCTGACATATCGGGGACACAACTTACTCTTGTTACCAAAATGCATAATACCCTTCATAGGTGACACCTTTACATAAACCCAATCACCTACATGAAATTCAATATCTCTTTTCCTAGCATCTGAGTAAGACTTTTGGCGACTTTGGGCCATTATCAACCTTTCCCTAATCAACTTCACCTTTTCTGTAGCCTCAACCACTAAGTCTGATCCTATCAATGCCATCTCTCCCAACTCAAACCATTCTACCGGGGATCTACACCTCCTACTATACAAAGCTTCAAATGGAGCCATACCGATGCTAGCATGAAAACTATTGTTGTAGACGAATTCGATAAGTGGTAGATGATCATCCCAATTTCCTTTGAACTCTAACACACAAGCTCTCAACATGTACTCCAAGGTTTGAATTGTCCTCTCGGCTTGCCCATTGGTTTGAGAATGGAAAGTGGTGCTTAATTTAACCTTAGTGCCAAACCCTTTTTGAAACGACCTCCAAATGTGAGAAGTAAATTGGGTACCACGTTCCGATATGATAGACCTAGGTATACCATGCAACCTCACCGATTTCCAGATATACAATTAAGCATAATCTTCGACATTGTGAGTAGTCTTGACCGGTAAAAAGTGATCCGACTTGGTCATTCGATCAACAATAACCCATATAGAATCAAATTGTTTACAAGTACGGGGCAACCCAACTACGAAATCCATATTCACATCTTCCCACTTCCAAGTAGGGATCTCAATGTCTTGAGCCAAACCACCGAGCCTTTGGTGTTCTACCTTCACTTGTTAGCAATTCAAATATGAACTTTGCTATGTCCCTCTTCATGCCATGCCACCAATAAACCTCCCTCAAATCCTGATGCATCTTAGTGGATCCCAAATGAATAGAATATTGAGAGTTATGGGCCTCACTCATGATAACCTCCCTAAGGCCGTCGACATCCAGAACACACAATCGGCCTTGGTATCGTAACACACCATCTCCCCCTTGGGAGAAAGCCTCTATCTTCTTTTCGGCAACCAATTTCTTTAATTCAACCAAAGAAGGATCCAAATCTTACTTTTCTTTGACATCAACGACCATAGAAGACTCAAACCCATTTTGAACAAGAATACCGCCATCATCGGAGTCAGCCAATCTGACACCTAACCTAGCCAAATGGTGCACATCCCTTACCAACTCCTTCTTCCCTTCATAGACATGAGAAACACTCCCCATAGACAATCTATTAAGGGAATCCGCACGATATTTTCCTTGCCAGGATGATATAGGACACTCATGTCGTAGTCCTTGAGTAGTTCCAACCACCTCCTTTGCCTCAAGTTAAGGTCTCTTTGGGTGAACACGTATTTCAAACTCTTATGATCGGTGAAATTATTGACATGAACCCCATACAAGTAATGTCTCCAAATCTTTAAAGCAACACTACCGCTGCTAACTCAAGATCATGGGTCGGGTAGTTTCGCTCATACACCTTTAATTGCTGAGATACATAAGCTATCACCTTACCATATTGCATAAGCACACATACAAATCCAATCCGAGAAACATTACAATATACCACAAACCCGTATAATCCATTCGATAAAGTCAAAACAGGAGACGATGTAAGTCGGTCCTTCAAAGTTTGAAAACTCTTCTCACACTCATCCAACAACACAAACTTAGCTTTCTTTTGAGTCAACTTAGTCAACGGGGATGCGATGGAAGAGAATCCCTCAACAAATCTCTGATAATAACCAGCCAACCCAAGGAAACTTTGAATATCCAAAGGGATCAACGGTCTAGGCCAATTCTTTACTGCTTTGGTCTTCTTGGGATCAACCTTAATACCATCACCGAACACCACATGACCAAGAAAAGCAACTTATCCCAACCAAAACTCATATTTACTAAACTTGGCAAGTAACTTCTTCTCCCTCAAGCCCTGAAGCACTAACCTCAAGTGATCCATATGCTCCTGCTCATTTCAGAAGTAAATTAGGATATCATCAATAAAGACAACCACAAAACTATCAAGGAATGGCTTGAACACTCAATTCATAAGATCTATAAACATCACCGGGGCATTGGTCAAGCCCAATGATATCACCATAAACTTGAAATGTCCATACCGAGTTTAGAAAGCTATTTTGGGAATATCACACTCCCTTACCTTCAACTGATGGTAGCCTGAATGAAGGTCTATCTTTGAGAAATAAGTGGCTCCTTGAAGTTGATCAAACAAGTCATCTATCTGGGGTAATAGGTACTTATTCTTGATGGTCACCTTGTTCAATTGTCGATAGTCAATACACATTTGAAGCGACCCATCCTTCTTCCTTACAAACAACACGGGGCCATCCCAAGGTGAAATACTTACCCTAATAAAGCCTTTCTCCAACAGGTCCTTCAACTAGTCCTTTAACTCTTTTAGCTCAGTCGGGGCTATACAGTAAGGAGGAATGGAAATAGGTTAAGTATCTGGAAGAAGATCTATGCATAAATCCACCTCTCTTTCGAGAGGAATACCGGACAAGTTCTCGAGAAACACATTAACAAATTCATTAACCACCAAAACTGATTCAAGAGTAGGTGAATCAGTCTCCATATCTCTAACCCTCACAATATATAGATGCACCCCTTAGAAATCATCTTCCAGGACTTGAGATAGGAAATAACCGACCCTTAATAACAGAATCACTACCTTTCAATTTCAAAATAGGCTCAGTAGGAATCTGAAATCTGACTTGCCTAGTTTTACAATCAATTGAGGCATATGACACATGCAGCCAATCCATCCCAAGAATAATATCAAAGTCAAACATCTCAAGCTCTACCAGGTCACTGGGAAAGATTTTATACAAGACTGAAAAAGGACAACCCCGATACACCTTTTGGGCAATAACAAACTCACCCACGGGAGTATAAATCGAATAAGGCTCCCTCAAAGTTTTAGGACTCAAACTAAATTTAACTGCTAACAAAAGAGTTACAAAAGATAAATTTGCAGCTGGATCAAGCAAAGCATAAGCATCAAAATCAAAGACTTTTAACATACCGGTCACAACATCCAGAGTATCATGCACCTTTTGTCTGGCATGAAGAGCATAAAACCTATTATTCCTTGGAGCACTACCAACTTGAGCCGTTGGCTGACCCTGACCAACTGGTACCACTTGATTCTTCTTTGCATTCCTGGGAATATCATCAACCTAGTGATCCTTACCATCACACCCATAATAGGTACCTGAGGTCCTCCTACATTCACCCGAGTGATTCTTTCCACATAGGTCACATCGAGAAGGTAATCGTCTACCCCCAACTTGAGCTTTGGGAGGGGGTACCCTAGAATTGGCAAACCTCACATTTGAACCTTGGCCTTGTTGGAATTGACCATTTCCACCACCACTCCTAGCGTTAGAGAACCCACCACCATACCGGGCCCTCTGGGAATCATTCATCCTTCTCTTCTTGAGTTTTTTCCTAGCAATCTGTTCAGCATAAGTCATAAGCCGGGAAATGTCCATCTCCTGAATAAGCATAGCGGTGCGACATTCCTTCACTACCAAATCGGAGACCCCAAAAATAAACTTATGTATCCTTGCACGGGGATCAACCACTAGCGTGGGAGCATACTTCGAGAGCTTGGTGAACTTGAGAGAATAGTCCCTTACAGAAATGCCACCTTTCTTGAGGTTTATGAGCTCGGTCATCTTGGCCTCCCTAAGTTAAAGAGGGAAGAAACGATCCAAAAAAGAAAACTTGAACTCTTTCCAATTAACCTTAACATCAGCAACCCTCTCAACCAACTATTAATTTTACCACACCTGAGCCACATCTTTCAACTGATAAGAAGCCAATTCAACTTTCTCCTCAGAATTCACACCCATGATATTTAACACTTTGGTAAGCTCATCAACAAAGTCTTGCGCATCCTCATCAGCCTTTGAACCAAAGAACTCTGGGAGATTCATCCGAGTGAAGTCTCTCATCCTAGAGGCAAGGGTGGTACCATGAGCAGGATTAACTGGCCAGGCTTGATTAGTCACCACCTGAGCCAACATAACAACCATATTTTGGAATTCAACAAGAGTCACTTATTCCCTGATAGGTTCTTGAGGGACTTTCTCCTCATAAACTGGGGACTGTCTAGGAGCTCTTCGTGGAGGCATTTTCTGAAAGAGTGACAAGGATACCAATAGTTCAGGAAACATCGTAAAATAGTTCATAGCATGACACCAAAGACAATAAAGTGAGATAATTCCTAAAACGTCGCCGTAGTCTCTCACTCATAGATATGGCGTGCATCACACCTATGAATAAGACACTACTTGACGTGACATATTGGGCTCCGAGAATCATTTATAAATCAAGTGCTTTGATACCATCTTTGTCATGATCCGAGAGTAGGGCCTAGATATGACATGGCGAATGAGAACCCGAGAGCCCTCTATCAAGCTATATTAGCATCATTTTACACATCATTGGTTTGTAAGTGTGTAATTTAACAAGTAACACATAATTCTGAGGGGTTACGGGGCTTTGGACTCAAGCTATAGGGATGTTGCCGGGGAAGGGATTTGCATGAATCACGTAGCACATAGCAAGTACATTCTAATGGTGGGTAAGTGTGACTCAAGCTATGTGGGCAAGGAGGGACTTGGGACTTTCCACATAAGGGCATTCTCATTAATTCAAGTCATAATAACATAAGCATAATCGTACTCAAAGCATGATGTAATCATAGCATCCCAAACAAACATATAATACGGGCGTATAATAGAATTTAATATGTCCAATAATGCCTCTACATAGGATAAGACGGGGGCCACGACATAACTCGAGCTCTTTCTTAAGTTATAAGATAAGATGGAAGAGACACATCAAAACATAAGATAAAGGAAGGTGGGCTTATCCCTTGAAGTAAAGGGCTCACCACTAGCAATAATCCGAGATCACCAAGCTAAGCGTCCAAAGGTGGATAGATATCTTCTTCGACCCTTACATTGTTAGATCATGTAGATAAAGAATATGGGTTAGCACATATAATGCACTAAGTATGAGGGCATGCGATGCATATAAATATGAACCTACAAACAAGTTCGATGACAAGGGCACATATATAGAAAGAAGAGTATAAGAAAGAATAATATATCAATATGCCATGAAATGCATGATGTATGAAATGTCATAATGCTTAAAGTATAGAGGATGAGACGTAACCGATATCACAATCCATGCGAGCTAATACATGAACTCCTGATGTCAGGCCCCCACATCGAAATTAGGGTGACTACTTGCAAAGGGTAGTCACAACACACCTTACGACCCGATCATTTCAGTGTGATGGCCACCTTCCTTATGACCTGGTCATTTTAGAAGAACTTTTAAGTCATATCATATAAAGAATACCTATGCTGCCACATAGTTCAAGAGAAAGGAGTGGGACCCTTGGGGATAGCCCACTTACTACTCTAATCCCATTGGTGTTTGGTCATCATCCCACAAGAATACGTATATATATACATACTTTCAAATGAAAGATAAGTACTTTCAAATCAATTCAATGCAAGGTTGGGCTAAAAATCCCAAACGTAATTCAATCTTTTCATACTTAGGCTAAAAAGTGAAACAAGAGTTCAAGTATCAAGTGCAAGGGAATATTCATAGGAGTAGCTCATTCAAGGCAAGTGCAAGATGGTGTAAACACCCAAATGTGCCCAAAACCAAGTCAAGACAAGATGTGATCACAATCTAGTCATACCCCATGTCGTACAAAAATCAAGTCAAGGTGGGACTAGCCCATAACAAGAATTTCATCAAAAACAAGTTTCAAGTATGCATATGTCATGACTGATGATGAGAATAGCATGGGCAAATAGAATTCATAAACTAAACTCATAATAAGAAGAATTCATAAGTAATTCAAAGTTAAATCAACAATTAAAACTCAATTTAACATTACCCATGCATAGGTTAAAGCTTAAAGGGGCATGAATAATTGAACTTTCATTCATAATTTAAAAGATCCAATTTCAAAGTAAGCATAATTTCATAAAATCAATTGAAGAAATTAATTTGGGACTTCATGGATGAAAGGAGCCATGCATAAATTCCCACATACCTTGAAAATCAAGAAGTATTAGGGAGAAGAGAGATTGAAGAAGAAGACTCCTTTGAATTCCAATTCCAACCTTCAAACTACACTAGGAAGAGAGCCTTTGGAAGAGAGTGTTTGAAAATAATTCAAGTGTTTGAAAGAATTTTGAATTGAATGAGGGTTTAGAGGCTAATTAAGGGGTTTAGGAGAGCTTAGGAAGACTAAAAAATCCTTAGGAATAACAAAAAATTATAATTAAACCATTAATGGAATGAGTAAAGTAAATTGGAAACGTCGCCTACAAAGTCAGCTACACGAACTGTGTAGTGACTCAGGGCCCATGAGCTCCACCGTGAGGCTACACTTGAAGACCATAACCCGTAAGTAAAAATGGAAAGTAAAAACTAGAACGACATCCACACGGTCAACTACACGGACCATGATCTTCCCCTGTAAAGCCACACTTGAAGAATAGCTCGTCGATGAAAACCCGAGACGGTAATCCTATACTTAAAACATTTTCTCTCTCGCAACCATACATATATCTTCACGAATCGTGAGGCTTCACAAGGACCGTGAGGTGGTCCGTGGAGCCTCACTTGGTCCAGGGCCTTAGATTTTGGCTGGCAACTTCACACGGACTGGTTCACGGCCCACGAGGCCTCACACGGTCCGTGAACCCCACCTTCTCGTTGACTCAATTTCCAAAATATTAACCTTATACATATAACTAATCCTTAGGTCAAGTCCATCCTGAAACAACTTACCACGCCTTATGAGTGGTCATACGGGCTGCCTCACAGACCATGAGATGGCATGCGACCCGTGAAGGTCACCCTGAGGCAATGCCTTAACCAAAATTCCAGAAACGAACCCCTGCACAAGCAGTCTCACCAAAAAGGCTATAAATTCTTCGTCCGAACTTTGAATCAAGTGAGTTTTAAAGATAACTCAAATAACTTCAATTTTATAGGTCATGGCACTCCCAGTTCTACCCGTGCTAAGAGATATGGACATTTAAAGTCAGTACTTCCGCAAGACATCAAACAAAACTTAACCAATGCAATTTCCTTGAATACAACCACTCACAACAGACTCATGAAGCTTATTAGCCAACCATGAGAGGTTCAAATAAGATATCAATCAACATTATAACGTTGAAATCTTTTTTGGGTTGTTACATTAACCTCTTAACTTGTTGGTCCTAAATTTCAACTGTACCTCTTCATAAGTCAAATTCTCCTCAATGTTCAAATCTTCCAATGGGACAATGGAGTTTGGGTCACCTATGAACTTTCTCAAGATTGATACATGAAACACCGAATGAACAATAGATAACTCCAACGGAAAGTCTAATTAGTAGGCTACCTTTACATTTTATTTTAGGATCTTATAAGGTCCCACATGTTTCGGGCTCAATTTACCTCTTTTGCCAAAATGCATTGCAACCTTCATAGGAGAAACTTTTAAATAGACCCAACCACCTTTATCAAACTCAAGGCCCCTTATCCTAATGTCGGAATATGACTTTTAGAAACTTTGGAAAACCTTCAACTTTACCTTATCACCCTTACCTTCTCCGTAACACCAAGTACTTAATTCGGTCCAATCAATGACATCTTCCCTACTTTAAACCAGTCCACTGGTGACCTATATCGTCTACCATATAAGGCTTCAAATAACGTCATCTGAATGCTTGATTGAAAACTATTTTTGGAAGAAAATTAAACAAGAGGTAGGTGATCATCCCAATTTTTGTTAAAGACTAGTACACTTTCCCTCTACATATTTTCCAATGTATGGATTATTCTTTCGGCTTGTCTATCAGTTTAAAGATAAAATGCAGTACTTAGCTTTACCTTGGTACCAAGACCTTTTGAAAGGATTTCCAAAAACAAGAAGTTAATTGAGTTCCACGGTCCGATATGATAGATAATGGATCCCTATGCGATCTCACCAATTCTCGAATATAGACCTTATACTAGTCCTCAACAGTATATGAAGTATTTACTGGTATAAAATGGGTTGATTTCATCATTCTATCCATAACCACCTAAATAGAGTCATATTGTTTATGCGTACTAGGCAAACTCGTAATGAAATTCATGTTCACATCTTCCCACTTCCAAGTGGAAATCTCAATATCTAAGGCTAAACTACCTCACCTTTAGTATTCAACCTTTACTTGTTGGCCATTTGAACAACCCGCTATACCCCTTGCTATGTCTTTCTTCATGTCATTCCACTAATACATTTCTCTCAAATTCTTATATATTTTGGTGGTTCCTAGATGTCACAACCAAATCCTAGAGCCTAATCATAACATGATAAATGAGGGACTCGAAGGCATCTCACCTAAACCTCTTAGCCTTCTTTAAGCATTCGTAGGTTTTTGAACATAATAAAATGAAATTTAAAATAGGGAATGGGACTAAGGGATTAAAGAAAGAATGCCAATATAAGACTTCATACATTTCATCTAAACATACCATCTGGATAAAAACTTAGCGGAGGCTAAGACATGTTCAAAGCTCATCATCAAGTATATGTAGCAAAAGAAAATATGACATAGAAAGTAAAAGTCTCAAAATTACAAGCTTGAATGAAAATGGGTGTTGTCCTTGTGCTAGAATACTCACAAAACTACTAGTCTTCATGTCCACAAGTAGCCACGAGCCAAAGGGGATGAGGAGCGTCGGTCCCTACATGGTAATATCAAGAGATAAAATATGTGTTAGTACTTTAGAATGTACTAAGTATGTGAGATACAAATATAACACATAAAATTGTAATGTCATCACGCATGAAATTGTAATGTCATCATAGCAATATGCATAATCATAATCAAAGAGTAAAGATCAATTTGTAATGAATGATCATGCGAAAAAGTTCTTTGAAGTAACACAAATATCATATACATAACTATGTGGGAGGAGACTGTAATCGACATTTAAGACTATGTGAGCTACTATATTGAATCCAACATAAACCTCTACTTTAGTGACACGACTCGAACTTAGGGCCTAGCCATGAAATGACTAATGTGACACCCCAAGGCTCCCAATCCAAGCCTCTTATTCATTTCATAAGCATACATAAGGTAAAATAAGCAACTCATAAGAGAGTAAGCAAATGGAACATAGCAACACCACAATCATAGTTTTCCTTTAAGGGGAATTACAATATCATAAGTCCAAAACGTGCCTCTACATCACAGAATCTTGGTGGGGTCCAGAACATGCTACTAGCTCACCCTCAAGATTGAATAAAAAATGAAACCATAAGGTTTCAACATATGAAAGCATGACATGAACAAGGCTTGTCCCCGAAGCATGAAAACTCAGCAACAATCTTCAATGCACAATCTGAAGTCTAGCCACAAATAGGATGAGTAGTCTCGTTGTCCATCCCTACATGGTTAGATCACGTAGACAAAGAGTATGCATTAGTACGTGGAATGTACTGAGTATGTAGGCATCCCATGCATCAAGGAAACATCATAACATAATAACAATATGCATAATCATAACAATAGAATATGGACAAGATACGCATGAACAATGCACGTTTAAAACCATGAATGGAAACATCATTAAATCTTTCATAACATAGCATAAATATATGGGAATAAGACTATAACCAACACTAAGACCATGCAGACTATTACATGGAATTTCGATGTTCTCTCTAGACTAAGCAAAAAAGCAGTCTACTTTGCTAAGATAGACTTGACCCTCACCCTATAGGCTCTATCCTAGCATAGTGTGAACCACATGTACATAAATACCCTACCCTTTAGGCTTAACCCTAGAAAAATGAGTATCACATGAACATAATGCTATATGGATCCATTAGCTAGCCTTATAGGCACATAGTTATGAGACTTAAGGAATTATGTAAGGACCCTTGGGGATAGTTTCACCTCACACAAACTCATTTGGTGCTATGTCATATCCCAAGAAATACATAATCATGCATATACATAGTCATCATCATAGTTTAAAATCATACTTTCATAGCTTGTAAAATAGGCATCACAACGTTATAAAACATATATGTAATATGAATAGTATAACTACATAACTTTGCATATAGTGTAGGTATACTCCTAATTTTATCATCATTTCATAACATTAGGGTGTTAAGTCACCCTCGTCATCATATAATCATCATCAACAAATCATGCTTTCATACGTAGAATTATATTTATGAAATCATAGCTTTACATAAGAAACTAGGGTCATATGGGGGTTCATGAACAATGAGCTTAAATTATGAAATTAGTTGAAAACTCATATGAGAATCATGAAATTGAAATCAATTTCAATCTTTAATAAAGGAACCCACATCAATTCAAGAATCCCTAGTCCTCATACACTTGAAATCACTTGAAAATCATAGAAATCATGTAATTCTTTATAATTCATGCATAGCTAAGTATAATGGTCATTTAATTATCATAATCCAATCATTTGGAATAGAATCAAGAAAACCCATAAGAAATCATGCTTGAACTTTTAGAAAAAGAAGATTTCTAGTTGGGCTCCATGGATGAATCTAATCCATGAATTAAGCCCTAGATACCTCAAGTAGAAATCCCTAGAAATTAAAGTGATTAGACCTTAAAGTTTTTTATCCAAAGATAAAACACTATGCTTCAGTGGAGAGAATTCTTAGAGAGAGAAAATTTGGAAATTTTGGCAGAGGTTTTGAGAGTGAATGAAGTAATTAATTACGACTAGGATTTATAGGGTTTGAGTCAGTTAAGTTGGTTAATAGTGTCAAAATGACATAGTTTAGAAGTTAAACAGATTAAAAATGACCAAAAAACCCTTTATATAAAAAACTGTCGGACCCATCTTCGGACAATGTTTATGGCTCGTAAAATGAAGTATGAATCATACAAAGGGTTTTGTCCTATCAAAATTGGGTCTTGGAAATAGTCTGTGAATCTCATTCCACGAGGCCGGGTTTATGACTTGTAATTCCATATATGGGTCATACTTGGACTTCATACATTGCATACCCCAAAATTTTAGCTTCTGGAATTTACATCTTCAATCTACGAGCCAACAATACATTTGTAGTTCCAGTTATGGACCGTAGATCCCATTTGTAGAAACCTCCCCAACTTAGAAAATTTTCATCCTTTACAATTCCATTCACGATCTCATCTATGAGTCATATTCTGAAGTATGAATCATAAAGTCCCTTTGTACTTTAATTTTCCATTGACCAAATATTCCATCAACTCTTGGATCTCAACCAAGAAAGCTGTCTACGACCCATAGAGTGGCTCATAACTCCACACTAGTTCAAAATTTTTTGCAACTTTTCCATTTTCAGGCTTTTCAACATGCAGGGTGTTACAGTATCTACTCCTTGAGATCATTCATCCTTAAATAAGACAAAAAGTAGCCTTGAGTAGAGTAGAAACATAACCAACATCACGACATGTATGAAAAAATCAACATAAACATTATTTTCATAAAATCATCAAACTTATGCATCAAACATCATTTAAAAATAGTCTCATGATCATGCATGTATGCAATATAACAAGGAAAAAAATGAATTCGTGAGAATTTGGAGGAATAATTCGCATTTAGGTACTTTAGGTTTGAATAGAAGGAAAGAAATAAGGATATCATTTCATCATGTCCGTCTCCACTTCCCAAGTAGCATTCTCAACTTGTTGGTTCCTTCATAATATTTTGACAAATGCAATTTCCTTATTTCTCAATCTCTTTACAAGCTGGTCCAAAATATCCACCGATACCTCTTCATAAGTCAATTCCTCCTCAGTGGTCACATCCTTCAATGGAACAATAAAATTAGGATCACCCATGAATTTTCTCAACATTGACAAACAAAACACTGGATGCACCATAGCTAACTCCATAGGAAAATCTAGCTCATAGGCCTCCTTCCCAATTTGTTTCACAATATCATAAGGTCACACATATTTAGGAATCAATTTTCCCTTCTTGCCAAAATGCATTACTTCTTTCATAGGTGAAACCTTCACATATAACCAATCACCTTCATAAAACTCAAGGTCTATTCTTCTAACACTGACATATGACTTTTGATGACTTTGGGTAGCCTTCAACTTTTCCCTTATAACCTTCACCTTCTCCATAGCATCAAGTACCTAATTCGATCCTATCAAGGACATTTATCCAATTTCAAACCATCTCACCGGTGACCTTTACCGTCTACCATACAAAGATTTAAATGGCATCATCTCGATACTTGAGTGAAAATAATTATTGTAAGCAAATTCAATAAAAGGTAGATGATCAACCCAATTACCTTTGAAATCAAGCACACTTTCCCTCAACATATCTTTCAAGGCTTGGATTGTCCTTTTGGCTTGTCCATCTATTTGAGGATGAAATGTGGTGCTTAGCTTCATCTTTATACCTAGGCCCTTTTAGAAAGACTTCCAAAAATTAAAAGTAAATTGGGGCACCACAATTTGATATTATAGACAACGATACCCCATACAACCTTACCAATTCTTTGATGTAGACTTTAGCATAGTCTTCAACACTATAGGAAGTCTTCACCAACAAAAAGTGGGTTGTTTTCATCATTCTATCAATAGCCATCCATATTGAATCAAATTGATTCCTAGTCTTTAGAAAACTCATAATAAAATTTATATTCACTTCCTCCCATTTTCAAGTAGCTATCTCAATATCTTGGGCCAAACCACCCGATCTTTGGTGTTCCACCTTCATTTATGGACAATTTGCACACCCTGTTACATAACTTGCTATATATTTCTTCATTCCATTCCACCAATACACCTCTCTCAAATCTCTATACATTTTCTTAGATTTCAGATGAATAGAATATTTAGAATTATGAGCCTCATAAAGCATCCATTCTCTTAGGCTGTTAACTTTATGGACACACAACTGCCCTTGGTAATGAAGTACTCTATCTCCCCCGTATGAGAAGACCACAACCTTCTTATAAACCACCAACTTCTTCAATGCAACCAAGGAATAGTCCATGTCCTATTTTTCTTTAATCTCCGCTATTAAAGATGATTCCACCCTATTTTGTACAAGTTTACTACCGTTGTTCAATCGATTTAACGTCACACCAAAATGAGCCAAGAAGTGTACCTCTTTGACTAACTCTTTCTTACCACTCTCAACATGTGCAACACTACCCATAGACATTCTACTTATTGCATCAGTCGTAACATTTAATTTGCCAGGGTGATACATCATACTAATGTCATAATCCTTTAGAATCTCCAACGACCTCTTTTGCCTTAAGATCAAATCTCTTAGGCTAAACACATATTGAAAACTCTTGAGGTTGGTGAATATATCAACATACACCCCATAGAGATAATGTCACCAAATCTTTAATGCAAATACAATGTCATGACCTGGGTTTAGGGCCTAGGAGTGACATGGTAAATGGAAACCCGATAGTCCCCAAACAAGCCTCATAGCATCCTTATATACATCATCGGTTCAAAAGTGCATAATTAAACAACAAATACATAATTCTAAGGGAAATGAGGAATTGGACTCAAGATATGGGGATGCCATAGGAACATGGATTTACATGATTCATAAAGCACATAGAGACTATGGAGCAGGTAAGTATGACTCACGCTATGGGAATAGAAGGGACTTAGGATTTTCAACATTTTCACATCTCATCATAATCACATCATAGCATCAACATCATGGGATAAACATAAACATAGTCTCCATAAGTAATAATAATCACACATAAAAAGCCCATACATATAGTTTACATGATATCCGACAATGCCTCTAAATCATAGATAGGATGGGGGCAATGACATGTCCCGGGACCACCCTCAAATTAAAGACATAAGATAACCATAACTTAAAATAGGTAGATAGAAGGTTGTTCTTATCCTTGGAATAAAGGACTCACTACAAGCACAATCTCACAAATCTAATTTAGCTGTGAAGAGGTGGATGAGGAAGGTCTCCGATCCCTACATGGTTAGATCATGCAGACAAAAAATATGCATTAGTATGTTTGAATGTACTAAGTATGCAGGCATACAATGCATATGAACATGGTAACGTGCTCTTCAATGTTAGATGACTGGTACAAATATATTTATAGAAAGAATGTCACAACAATATGACTTAAATCCATGATGCATGAATGCCATAATATATAAACATAGTAGGGATGGGACCCTAACCAACATCTCAACTCATGCTAGTTAATACATAAATAATCTGATGACCAGCCTCCCAACGGATGAGAGTAGGCTACTTGCCAAGGGTAGCCTACACCACACCTTATAAAACTATCTTTTCAATGTGATGACCACCTTACCTTATGACCCACCCTTTTATGAAAGGATTTTCATAACATAATCATCCCTTAAAGGGCATAAACATGAACCTACACCAACGGGATGAGCCTCAATCTCAAGGAAAAATACCTGTTATGCATTCTTATGTCATGAGGAATAAAGGAATAACATGGGTACTTAGAATTCATAATTAAAATATCAGAATAGGAATAAATCATATAAATCCATGAAGAAATCAATAATTAGAATATACTTGAAATTGTCCATGCATAGATTCATAAATTAAAGGGACATGCATTTTCAATTGTTCATAAAATCAATGTAAATCATAATAATAAGATTCACATCATCATAAAATCAATAATTAATTTCAACCCATAGATTAATTTAGACAAATTAAAACTAATTTAAAAGATCCATTTGCAAACTATACTTAGAATTCATAAAATTGAAGAAATAAATTTTTGGGTCTTCATGATTGGAAGGGAATCATGAATCAATCCCACATACCTTGAAGAATTTGAGAAAACTAGGATGAATTAACCTTGATCTTTAAAGCACACAAAAATCCTTAGCTTGAATCCTTTGAATGAGTGACTTGGAGAGAAAGTCTTAAGAGTAATGAAATAAACAAAGTGTAAAGATTAAATAAGAGGTTAAAATTAGTATAAGAGATGTTTAGGAGTGTAAGGGAGGGCATAAAGGTCGTAAAAACCCTTGGGGATGAGCCAAATTATAAAACATACCTTAATAAAATGATCCCTAACAATTTATCCAGAAAATACCATGGACGTTTATACTAGTCGTGAAGTTTTTCACAGTTCGTGAAATCTCATTGGCTCAGCATAGGTTCTATGAAAATGGGTATTACTTCTTAATAAAATATCAAAACTGGGTGAATCTGATTGAGTTGGAAAGATAATTCAATGATCTTTAATTTGGTAGGTCGTAAGCCACCTAGTTAATTGTTTTTAAGGAGATATTACCATTTGAAGTTGATCCTTATACCGGTTAATGCGAAAAACATAGCCAATGAAATTCTTTTGGACTCGGCTTGAGGTAAGAGCTCTATAATCACCATAAACCACATACATAAACTTGGATTGAAGGCTTTAAGGTGAATTTATATTGTTTTGAGGGTTCTATGGAGATCCTTCGATTAGAGCTTGAAAAGAGGATTCAAAAAGCTTTTGAGCAAGTGAATGAGAGTCTAAGTGTTATGGAGTGCATGGAGTGATATGGAAAGCATGAAACTAATTTGCGAGGTTAAAGGAATAGCCACAATTGAATAGACCTTGAAAGGTCACTTGGGCATCTTCACGAAAGCACTTCACGAGCCGTATAGAGCTCCACAAATCGTACAAGTGTCCATGGAGGGTGCCTCATCGTCGGGATGGTACTTCAATACTTAGAAAAATTCTTGGACAAGGACTTCACAAGACACCACCACGATCCTTCAAAATGGAGATTTGACTTTTCATTCAAACAATGCATAAATGGGTTAAAAGCCAAATCATAATTCATATCTTTCCATACTTAGGCTCAAAAGCCAAACAAGAGTTTCCAAAATCAATGCAATAGGAGTAGCTCATCTATATATCATATCATATCATGCCTTATCATAATATAACATATCATATCATAATGGTGTAAACACCCATAATTTCTCAAAGAGCCATAACATAGACTTTATGTGATCACCTTTAGTCATTTCCCATATCATATCATAACATGAGGACCAAGCCCTTGTCAAGAGTTTCATCATAACAAGCCTTTCATGCTCATGAATTCAATACATGAATGATCAAGAGTAGCATGGGTATTGGATATCATCATATAAATCATCAATACAATAAGTTCATGTCCAAAGCATAATGGCATCATCAATTTAAAGCAAAACTCTTCATACCCAAACTTGAATTGAAATACCAAGGGGACATGCATTTTGGAATCATCAATTAGGGGCTCAATACACTTTGAAATTAATAATTTAACACAGTCCACACTTCAATTTCAAGTAAATAATTTATAATGTTAAAGACCCATTATCAAGAAATCAAAATTTATCAAATTAAAGAAAAAGGTTTTTGGGTCTTCATGGTTGAAAGGAAAACTATGAATCAAGCCCACATACCTTAAATTAATCAAGAAGAACAAGAAGATTCTGATGAAGGATTGATTTTTCCCGAATTCCCAAGCTTGGCTTTAATGGAGGTTAAGAGAAAATTTGAAGAGGTTCAAGAGCTTGAATAAATTAGAGGTGATTAGGGTTGAATTTAGTGGTTTTAGGAGAGTTTAGATAGACTAAAATGTCCCTAAGAACAATTAAAATTATAATTTAACCATTAATGAAATGGAGAAAATAATTTGGAACTGGAGACGCAGAACAGTTACACAGACTGTACAACGGCACACGGTCCGTGAACTTGACTGTGTGGCTACACTTGGTCAAGGCCTTGGCTTGGAAATCTTGGGAACTTTTTGGACCACTCCACGGGCTGACTCACGGTCCGTGAGGCTTCACACGAACCTCGAACTGGTCTGTGGAGCCTCACTTGGCTCAGAGTCCTAGCCCAGGGTCCAAGCAACTCTCTGGACCACTTCACGGGTGCCCTCACGAACCGTGAGGCATCACACGGACCGTGAAGTGGTCGATGGAGCTTCACTTAGTTTGGGGCCCTGGTCCACCACCTAGCTCACACTCTGGATCACCGCACGG